>OY744515.1:19186303-19231303 GCA_963556195.1 Sepiola atlantica
TCTGATATCAGTATCTCTCCCATTCTCTCTTCCTCTTTCTCATAAATGCGCATTAGTTTTCTGTCTCTGTTATTTTAAAATAAAACTATTAAAACGCAATCAGCCTCCACATGGTTTTCTATCAACAGCAGATGAGCAGCCGAGTTTTGCAGCGTGTGCATTCTCAACTACCTGGATTACAACAGAAAAGACATGGGTGTATAACGTTTATATACCCGACGCTAGGTAGTATCCTACAATACAATCTCATGTTAATCAAAATAAAATCTCTCAGATTATATAATATGAATATACAGATCAAATTCTACTAAATATTTCATCAGATAGACCCCAACAATGCCCATGTAAATTTTGAGTTTTACTATTATTTCTGAATTCATCCAATTAATTGTTAAAATAAGAATAAAAGGCTGTAATTAAGAAATATTTATAGCATTTTGTTTGAGAGATATGCAACTGTAGTAAGAGAACCCCCCCCAACACCTAGACCTTATTAGTATAGGCAAAAATTATTTACTAGCTGTATTTACCCAGCACAACCCGGTAGAGACATATTGCCGAGTGAAGGGTTTAGACGAAAAACATTCACCATATATTAAATCACATCCTATTTCAGGATATACAGCACTTTTACTTAACCCTGTTACTATAATGTTATTAGGCAGATTTTGAACCCGGGTCGTCTGCAGACGAATTTGAGATCAAAATAAAAACACAAAGACAAAGAATTATTTTAGAAAGAAATAAAAAAGTGAAAACATTCCTTGTCCATGACGTCAGTAGGTCGAAAGGCACGATCGATAAAAGAATGGTATTGTCCAAGAAAGCTGCGATCAAGACTCTCAGGCGAAAGGCATTTACGACAGAGCTGCTATCATATGACGTAAACAAAAGCCTATTTAACAGGGTACCTTTTGGGTTCCCAGGAGAGAAGAGCGTCTGACAGAAGGAAGACTGGTGGAGAAGAGGAGAGAGAGAGAGAGAGAGAGAGAGAGAGGGGGGAGGGAGAGAGAGAGAGAGAGAGAGAGAGTGTAAATGTAACAAAACCGACAGAGGTCAGAGGCCCGTTTGTTCATTTGTAAATGTATTTAACAAAGAAATAAATGCATTCTTTTTATAACAAAAAACAAAAACAAACTGTCTTGCACTTTATACCAAGGGGAGCAACTCTTGCGCAGACTGGAGCCGAGCGGACAAGTTGTGTTGTCCTTATACTTGACACTTGGATCAAACAGTTAACGGTTTGATTCAGGTGATAACACTATATTACTACCTCTTGAGATGTAGACCAGAAGTTGATTTTGAGGAGGTATAACCACAGTGTCGGTTTACTCTGTTATTAAGCAGACCAAACGCTGTTTACTGGAGATATAATACAACCCACAAATGACCACTTTCAAACATGGAATCGCTCTTAAAATATATATGGGATTTCAGCAACGCATCTGGATAAATAATGTTCGAGGTTTTATCTTCTGGTGTTCAATTGTAAAGGGATTTTTTTGATAGATGAGAAGATATGAAAATTGAAATCATGAGGAGTTTTAAATAAACGTGTCTCAAGGAAAATTTCGTTTCGAGGAAATTGAAAAAATACTAAAATTTGTAAGTAAATTTAATTATTTAAAAAAACATCTAAAACAAAACAAAGATTGGAAAAAAGTAAATTAACAAACAAAAAAACAAAATTGAAACCGGGAATCAACAGTAAACGAAAAAGTAATCGTAAAAGACATTTTATAAATAATGAACGGGTTCTTGTAAGTCGCGTTTTATATTACATTTACCGAATAAAACGCGTGTGTTCAATTTTATGGAAATGGAATAAGAAGAAAATAGTCATGTTCCCAAGTTTTTTAAATACAATTTTTTTAAAAAAGGATTAAAAAATCGTTTTAGTGTCTCCTTATTTAATTTTGATTTTCATAAATATTCGATTAATAATAAAAAATAAAATAATAATTCAATGTGCATTTATCAAAGTTACGTTTAGGCGAGAAAGACACACACACAATCTCGTGCCATAGTTTTAGTAATTAATTTTATTTTATTCTTTAATAAAAGGAATTCATAAAATTATCTAATTTTTTCTTAATCAATCTCTTTAACGTTACTCAACACTTGATATAAGAAAATATATTCCGTGTGCCATTTTTGATTAAAGTGCGTTAGTGACCTAATGCAACATGAATTGGAATAAATACATAGAAGATGTTGCCGAGTCTGCTGCAAAAAGGTAGACTCCCTACCGGGCTTGAAAACTTCTTACGAGGGGCGTTCAATAAGTAATGCCCATGATCCACTTCCAGTTGTTTGATCTAGATGAAATTTAGCATGTATAATGATTTATATCTGTATAGGTTATGTTGCAAAAGACAGCTCTGAACTAATTGTGGTTTCTGATTCACAGGTGTTTGAACTGAGTCAGATATGAAATGGAGACAGTTGAGTGTCGCGCAGTGATCCGTTTTTTTGTATTTGAAAAGACGTACACCAAAGGAGACTTTTGGTGAAATGAAAGAAACTTATGATGATGATGCCCCATCATATGACCTTGTAAAATGCTGACGTCGTGAATTCAAACATGTCCGGAGTTTATGGAAACAGCTCCCAGACCTGGTCGTCCCTCTTCTGCCATCGATGAGGCATCTGTCCGTCAAGCTGAGGCTGCCATTTTAGAAGATCGACGCATTACTATTCGCCAAATAGCCCAAGAGGTCAAGATTAGTACATGGTCTGTGGAAACTATAATTCATGACCATTTGCATATGCATAAGGTGTCTGCCAGATGGATTCCCAGGTTGCTCACACCTTTCCAGAAGCAAGAACGCGTCGAGTGCTCGAGGATGAATTCGGAGATGTGCCAAGAAGATGAGTCAAAGTTTTTCAAAAGACTGATTACACAGGATTAAACTTGGGTCCATCACTATAATCCAGAGACCAAAGCCCAGTCAATGCAGTGGAAGCACTTGGACTCACCACCTCCAAAGAAGGCAAGGATGCAGACCTCCGCTGTCAAGGTCATGCTCACAGTCTTCTGGGACCAGGACGGAGTAGTGATGACAGATTTCCTGGCAAAGGGCACCACAATTAAAGGAGCCTATTACGCTTCACTTTTGATGAAGTTAAGTGAAGCTATCAAAATCAAGAGGCGGGGCAAGATCAGCAAAGGTATCCTCCGCCTGCAGGACAACGCTCCGGTTCACAACTCGCATGTCGCCAGATCAGAAGCACGGGCGTGTGGCTATGAAATCTTCCCCCACCTCTTACTCTCCTGACCTTTCATCCTCTGACTTTCATCTCTTCCCAGCCATGAAGTTATGTTTGAAAGGAAAGCGTTTCCCAGATGATGCATCCTTGATTTCTGAAGTTACGACGTGGTTGGAGGACCAACCTGGGGTGTCCTACAAAAACGGTGTCCAGAGCTGCATCAAATGATGGGAGAAATGCATAACTCTGGGTGGTTCCTATGTAGAGAAAGACCAATAACTGTGGCAAGTTTCATTAATCTACTGCTATTAGAAATGGGTCAGGGGCATTACTTATTGAACGCCTCTCGTACATCTGCCAGTATTCTATATCTCTATAAAGACACCATTCGCCCGTGCTGTCTGCAAAACTCGAGCCCCTGTCGCATCACCGCAATGTTGCATCCCTGTGCTTGTTTTACAAGTACTTCCACAGAATGTACCCCAATGAACTTACTGCACTTTTACCCCCTCAACGTAAATACCCCCGACTCACCCAACTAGCAGCAAAACTCCACCCGTTCACTGTAGGGGTCCTTAGATTCCGGAAGATTTTCTACTCTAATAGCTTCTTTCCTCGGACCACCTGTCTTTGTAATTCCCTCCATGCTCTTTGTTTCCACGAACGTACCAACATGCAGAAGTTTAAATGTAATGTAAACAAACATATTGCTACCCAACTCCGCACTTAGGATGTCCTCTATAAATCTGAGCCATATCACAGTAGCCGCTTACGCCTCAGTAGCACAATGTCTTGTTTTGGGGTCGAACAAAAGTTTTTAAAAAATCATGTATTTTCTTACCTTTCCACAGGAAAAGACATGGACATATTTGAGATCGTTTCGATCTCGGAGCTCGTAGACAGCATTCTGGTAGACGCCAAACGGTGATTTGCAGAGACATTCAATGCCTTGGCGGTAAACCTCTCGTTCAGGTTTGATGGCCGATACGACGCTGAAGGAGATTTCATTCGATCGGCATACCCTTTCAACTTTGGCTGGGCCACAGTATTTATCTTGTACGTTTCGCTTGATTTGGAACGACTGAGCACTACTGCTGCTGTCCCAAGTGACGGGACAAGAAGTGCGACCTGGACAAGCGCAAAGTCGTTGGACGTAGATTTCCCTTCTCCATACACGACCACAGACGTGATCAATCGTTGGGCATTCAGGTAACTCCTTTTCAGGCTAGAAAAAAAAAAGAAAAGAACTTATGATGTAGAGTTAGTCTCGCATGCAGTGACATTTTATAAAATCCTCCAGAAAAGCAATATAATAAAGAGTTGTTTATCAAATCAAATGTAGTGTTTAGCAGGACCGGCGAGACAGTTATAAAAGTCGGGGGGGGGGCTCTCCTAAAAGGTGGGGGCGGCCGGTTAAACACATGCATATATAACTTCATTATTGATGACCGTAAAGTGGGGGGGGGGGCAAGTAAAAAAGTGGGGAGGCTTGAGCCCCCCCCCCCTCCCCGGTTCCGCCGTCCATGTTTAGTTCTTACTAGTAGCTCCGCCCAGACGGATGTAAAAGTAGCAGTTATACGCTTACGATCTTTTTTTTCTCCTTTTGAGCAAGTTTATCCTTCCACGCGGAGTGATTGTTACATTATCCAATCAAACCACTTTGCGTGGGAGACACTTCCGCTAAACTGTTTGTACATCTTTTTCTCGCTTATCACCAGTCGGAGTTTTAGACGTCAAACTGAAGAGACGGCTATGTCCCTGTCTCGCCCCAAATGAAGACTTGACGTGAACGGGACATGTGAATGCAAGACCCAATCAATGGTACAGATATAAGAACGCCCGCCGACTAAGCGTTCTTTTGTATTTATGGCTACGTAACTCTTTCATGGTCCCTGGCTGTTTGGCTGGTGAAACTATGCATGAATAAAATTGATTTCGATTGTAAAGGAAGAGTTTGTCATTATAATAAAGCTAACGGTTACCCCTTTTGCTTCTTTAACCACACAACGTTGAGGGTCAAAGGCAATGATTTGAATTAAGATTTTGCCATTTTACTAGATATATTTGGTAAATTTATAGAAGTGCACCTTTCGTATTTCGACCCCTAAAAAAAAAGTAGAAACTTTTTTTTTAGGGGTCGAAATATGAGTGGTGAGATTCGGTGGCCAACAAATGCGTGCTCACTTTACGTATAACTTATATAGGAAAGTGATCCCCCACCCCTCCTAACATCTAAAATGGCTGTTTACATGTAACTTGCCCCAAAAAGTAGAAACTTTTTTTTTTTAGGGGTCGAAATACGAGAGGTGAGATTCGGTGGCCAACAAATGCGTGCTCACTTTACGTATAACTTCTTATAGGAAAGTGACCCCCCCTCCTAAAATCTAAAATAATAAAAATGTTCATAATTTTTTTTCATAGCGGATATTTGTTGAGGCTGTTTATATGTAATTTGCCCAAAAAAGTAGAAACTTTTTTTTTTTAGGGGTCGAAATACGAAAGGTGCACTTCTATAAATTTACCATATATTTTTGAAAATAATATTTTATTAGTAACTAATCCACGTTACTCACCGTGTTGTCTAGAATACGTATCCCATAATTCATAATGATAAGTTCAGTAGTTTACGAGTTTACCCCGCACGTACATATTTACGCTCATGCAAATACTCTATGACATAAATGATTTTCATCTTCTTGAGTAAGTAATAATTTTTTTTTTTTACTGCAGCTCGTATTTTGTTTGGGGGCGGGTGGGGGGGATGCCGGGGATATTTTTTATGGGGAGGTATTTTTGGGGGGGAGGGAGATATTTCTGTCGAAGTTCTTCTACAAATGCCCCCAAGACTCGACACATTAACGAATGTTCCGAAGAAAAAAAAACATCACCCGTAGATCGTCCTCATTGTCGCTGTTTGTATTATCGCTCGTGAAAAATCAGTCAATCAAAACTATTTATTCCTTTACAAAAAAAGGGGCACATGTTCGTCTTTTCTCACAGTCCGTTTTTCACAACTTTTTACTGACCAGTTTTTTTTTTCTTTTTTCGGTGTACACTTACCTATCAGGCTGCTAGAGAATTCCGGGGTTTTTGGAATTTTTTTTCAAATATTTTACATTTTAGGAGGGGGGATCAGTTTCCAATGTAAATTCAACGTAGACTGATCCCCCTCTTTTTGACCATCTCAATTTAAAAAAAAAATCTTTTTCGGTGTATAATTACCTATCATGTCGCGAGAGAATTCCGGGTTTTTTGGAAAGAAATTTCAAAAAATTGAGATTTTAAGACGTAAACAGTTGCGAAAAGCGGACTATGGTAAAAGGCGAACAAGACTGATCCCCCGTCTTAAAATCTTATTTTTTAAATTTCTTTCCAAAAACCCCGGAATTCTATCGCGACATGATAGGTAATTGTAAGCAGAAGAATAATTTTAAAAATTTGAGATGGTCAAAAAGAGGGGGATCAGTCTACGTTGAATTTACATTGAAAACTGATCCCCCGTCTTAAAATCTCAATTTAAAAAAATTTATTTCCGAAAACACCGGAATTCTCTATTGACATGATAGGTAATTATACACCGAAAAAGATTTTTTAAAAAATTGAGATGGTCAAAAAGTGGGGGATCAGTCTACGTTGAATTTACATTGGAAACTGACCCCCCCCTCCTAAAATGTAAAATATTTGAAAATAATTTCCCAAAACCCCGGAATTCTCTAGCAGCTTGATAGGTAAGTGTACACCGAAAAAAGAAAAAGAAACTGGTCAGTAAAAAGTTGTGAAAAACGGACTGTGAGAAAAGACGAACATGTGCCAAAAAAGGTTATATGTTATCAAATGGTTTTCCTCAGCTCTCGACGCCCCCCCCCCCACCCCGAGCAGATTTCGACAATCCTGCTGTTATTTTCTCTTATTTTTGGCGACAACCAAAACAGAATTTTAAGATGGCGTCAAAGGACGAGATCCAAGTGGGGGGGGGGGGGGGGGAAGTAGAAAAATAAAAATAAAAAAAACGAAAGAAAAAAAAAATCCTTTTTGTCTGTATTGAAAAAGTCACGGATTTCTGCACCAATTCCAATAACATTTCGGTTTCGCTCTTTTACTCTTTTACAACTCTTCAGAACACAGATGTTTATGTAACGCTAGCGTGAACGCGAATGTCATATCCTACTTAGCATTTTAGAACGACGACCCCTTTGACAATTACAAACCGCATTTATTTATTTTTTTCTATATTAAAAACAAAAACAAAACGAACTAGTTCTATTTATACACTCGTAGTTGTCGGATATCAAAAAGTAGCTTCAAAAAGTTAGTCACTCTTGTGGTAGTGAGAGTAAAGACAGTTAATTCTAAGTGGAATATTGAAACGCAAAATTTCTGAGTTCAATCCCCGATCGAAGCATTATATTTCTTGTCATCGATTAAGCATTGATCATATTCAGATTATGAAACAAAAATTTGGAAAAATATATTTAATCATTGAAGAATATTTTTTGTTAAAGGTTGTCGTAATGCATCAATTCATCGTTCGATATACAGGATGATTAAATAAAACAACCTCCTTATAATTAAGTGTTCGTATTTTATTACTGGAATATAATTCTTACAAGAAATGAATATGATATGAACATGTATGGCATAGAATTTTATTTAGAATTGAATATAGGTGACAGCATTCGCCACCAGCCTCTCAAACTGCCTGGAAACTGCATCAACTGATTTTACAAGTAGCTCATTTTTTATTATTAGTTGAATGATGATGGCTACTACGAGAAGATTGAAAATATCTACATATTACCCACTCAAAACAACAGCTCAACCAGAAAACAGAAACTTCTCACATTCTATGAACGATGTTTCTGACAAAGGGGGGATAATTGCTATTTACAACTGTCAATCTATCCATCTTGGTAACCGTAATCATCGAATGTTTTTTCTTTCATAATAAGTGGTGATTCATTAGTAAATTTCTTGTGAAATCAATGAAATCAGTTATCAAGCGGCTTGAGAAACTGGTGACGAATGCTGGCGCCCATATTGAATTCTAAATAAAACCTCATGCAATACACTTTCTTATATTGATTTCTTGTATAAATTATGATTCAGTAATAAATTACGATAACATAATACAAAGTTACTTTTCACACGTCATGCAGATTTAAATTTGTTTATTTCTTTATTTTTCTCTGGCATCTTTTGAATCACCAAAGAGAAAAAAATGGAAAGAAAAAAGGGGAAAATCAACACAATTTACATTACATAAGCCGAATTAGCGCACCGTGTAACACAAATGTTTTTCTATTTAAAAACCAATGCTTAAAAAAAAAAAAACTACAGGAAAATATTATTTATTTAATGTTTACGAGTTGAGACCTTTATCAGAAATGAGTAATCTTTATCTCTCAGGTGATGCGGTTTTAAGCTAACAAACGATGGTGGTCAATACATATGGCTCTGTAGCTTGGATCATGGTTTGGGTTAGGGTACAGACGACGATGACCGCGTTTTCGTAATTGTAACAGATCCCATGTTGGCAAAGAGGTTATAAGTGGCGGCGAATAAGAAAAATGGACAAAAATGAATTATTGAGACTAGATCACCATTTAGCAAGGGATAAATTCACCGAACAGGTGTTTGAATAAAGGAGATATAAACATGGTTAATGAACAAAACACACACACACACACACACACACACACACACACACACACACACATATATATATATATATATATATAAAATATTTTTATTTATTTTTATTTATACAGATATGTACAAAAGCCGCTACACTGTAAGCTATTGAATGAATTCAAAGGTTCCATTTTCTCGTGGTGCTATTTTGAGATAACCATGGCGCTCTTGTGCCCCATGGCTCACACGTTGAGAACCGTTATCTTTCGATCGGATTGCTGTTGTGACACCAGCAGACGCAGCGGTCGATGCTTTTTTGGAGGGAAATGTCAAATGCCATTGACATTGACAAAAGTAAAAAATTCCACCGGTCACATGACACAGGACAGTTATGACCCTTGGCTGATCACTAAAAGATCAGGGGGAATTGGGAGGTAAATCAAGTCAGACGTTTGTTGCCTTACGTCCAATTAACATGGAGAATATCTGTAATATTCAGATGAATAAACTCTACCAAAATATAGAGAGCTGCCACTACCAGTGAGTACACACTTTATTTTATAAATGTTATGTATACTGTTATGCTAACTGTTTTTGTATTTGTCAACTATAATAAACGTGTAAATTGTACTTGGCATTTATTTTGGTATTTTTGTTTGTGTGTTTCTTTTTTATACCAATGAGTCATCACTTACCAAGGCTAAAAGCCGCTCAGGGATGAGGATTAATGAGATGGATAGATTGACAGTTTAATGATGATTAATATTACGAGAGGATTAAAAATGATAAATCAGATGAACAAAATTTAATGAGATATGATGATAGTTTATGACAAGTGTTTATTAATATTAGATTAGAAAGTGGCCATGTTGTAGCCCTCAGAGAAGCGATATTCAGGCAACGTGTTCCACAGATGGAAAGTTATTGGAAATAAAATCTGTTCATGGAAATTCCGTTTGATGTTAATCACACGAACGAAGAAAGGAAAGTTCTTTGCCGTTGTAGTAATAAGACGAGTTCTTGCTGTGAAAGTTTACAATGGGTGAAACAGAGATTGAAGTTCGGTCGAACATGTTTCATAGAAATACCGATAGAGTAGAGAAAGACTAGCACCGTTTCTCCTGTGGAAAAGGAGATCACCACCACTAGATGGCAGAGTCGATTTTGAACTCTGTCAAGGCACGAAAGAGTGCTCTGAGCAGCACCTCCCCAGATGTGGCAACAGCACTTCATTTTAGGACTATCTGACTCTTATATGGGTAAAGGATTGCATCAGAGCTTATCAAAACGAAAGGTTTCCTCTACGAAGTGCAGGACTGTTAGGTAAATACGTCTACCCAACACATGTATTGTCGAAAATACATTGAAGTATTGTAACACGAACTTAAAGGGGAAATATGGAAACCATGGAGCATAGTGATCACAAAAGACGCCTATTATCCTGGCTTGGTAACGTCCGTTGACTTGCATTGTAACAAGATTACACGTGCGTGTATTAAAATAGTGTTAGAAACGGAAATTTCCACATAAGGTTAAATGAAGTAGAAAAGGAAACAATTCCATTAGAAGTTTAGATTTGAATTAGAACTACGTGTTCAAGATGTTGCGTTCAGTGACCATCATCATGGTCTTCGTTCAGTCTCAAGAGACAATGGATACCCCCTGTACTAAAATGGGTAGCCATTTGGGAATACCAGGTGCTGTATATACTCTCCGCTTATCTCGGCATTGTTTCCAATTATCCTGGGTGTCTTCTTGCCACTGGAATCAAACAGTGCCGGCTCAGGAGAGGTGTAGTTGGAAATTGCGCAGCCCTTGCTTCGCAATTGCACGCACAGTCACCCTTACAGGGAGTATTCATTGTAACTAAAGACAGAACGGATGCCATATATATATATATATATATATATATATATATATATATATATATATATATATATATATATATATATATATATATATATATATATATAGAGAGAGAACTGACATGTGGATACTTCTTCCTACAAGTAAGCCCTGACTAAATATTCAAAATAACATAGTGTTCGAAGCCTAAATAAGATCCACTCAGTATGGCTAACCAACACTGGCTTATACGAGGAATAGTGCGCGTTCGCCAAGTGATGTTGACTCTAGTAACAGCACTAAGTTGGATACTCCACCAGACCAGATGAATTCTTGTCTTGGAATCCGGTAAGACTAACAGACCTCAAGAAATATATACTATACCATAGTTAGCTGATCAATTGGGGAGAAGAAAATGAATATTCTTAACTTCTTTGCAAACTAAACGTTTGAGAGGTAAAGGAGAACTTTAATGGACTATTCGTATATCTATGTATCTCATATAGAGATCAAGTGTTAGCCCCATGAAGGGGCCCCTTGATTTCTGAGAACTTCGACCGAAGTAATATATATATATATATATATATATATATATATATATATATATATATATATATATATATATATATATATATATATATATTCTTTGTAGTACAAAACTTTATAATGGCATGAAAGAGACAATATTTATTAATCATGATGATTTAAGAATTAAAACGATGAAAGGGCAGCTGACCGGTTTCGTACCTCGCTCAACAGAGCCAAATATCGAGGTATCGTATAAAAAATATAATAAAGGTGCTATGAGAATTATAGCGAGGGAGGGGTAAAAAAAGCAAAAAAAACAAAAAACGAAAAAGTTCAATCCAATAGAAACAACATTAAGCCCGAGTAGATTTTCTCTTTGCTTGCAAAGAGAAGGTCTCAAGGACTTAATATAGATTGTTTCTAGGATCTTGAGATGATAGGGATATATATATATATATATATATATATATATATATATATATATAACTATGCAACGTTGATGTTAATGTCTTAGCGACTGACTGATTTTAAATTATTTGTGTTATGATGATTCGAATTATTTTCTTGTTCTTTTTTGTCCTTCGATCAAGAGCAAACTGTTGAGTCACGTGTTTACGAAAGCAAATATTTCATTTCTAACGGAAGCCGATTTCGGTCATAATCGTAATTCTTGAGACTGTGAAGGGCGTTATACATAAAACGTTTTTTTTATAATAGTTGTTTATTGGTGTTCTTTTGTTGTTCCTGTTCAAAAAAAAAAGAAGCAAAACAAACCTTTTGTGGTATTTGTGGGTAGAGATTGAGCGACGCAGGTCGGCAAAGGGCGTGCCCACATAACGCGATACGCATCACTTGAGCGTCAAAAGGCCGACAAAATGATAATAAAACGAACCAAAAATTTATAAGTTCGTCTTTTTCGTTTTTTTTTCTTTTACTTTATCTGTCATCTTTTCACCCCGACTTCTCACCCTTCAATCTGTTTTCTTCTCAGTTCCCCGGCTTCCTCTAGTTTTGAAAGTGTCATTACGTTGTTCTTCTAAGTTTGTCTCCTTAACAAATATATATATTTTTTTAAAGTCCACCGTCGCCTTTATGTTAACACTGACTGCGTGCCCAGTCGAAAATGTTAGGTTTACAGCCACACTGGTAACATTTATCAATGTACGAGTGTACACTCTCCGTCAAAAATGAAAGACAAAATTGTGCTTCGCCAGTGTTCGCACTAATATTCATATAAAATAACGTCTCAATCGGCGAAGTTAACATAAAAGAAAGCAAACGTTTCAAATTGGAAGTTAAAAAAATGAATGGAAAAGACTTATTAATCGTACAAAAGCAGAAAGACAAAAAAGAAAGAAAACGTATCATTATGTAAATAGATTGAAGGCGAGGGTTGTCTGACTTGCTATTTGTTTTTTCAATTTCCTTAAATATTTGAAATGGATTCGTCCGGCAGTTTTTTTTACTCGGGATATTATATATATATATATATATATATATATATATATATATATATATATATATATATATATATATATATATATATATATATATATATATATATATATATATATATATATATATACGAGACCTGTCTAAAACGTATCAGACCTTAGGCCAGAAAAAATATTTCAAATACGTGACGGAGTGGGGACCCTAGTCCCCTTCAAAGCAGGCCCCTTGTGCTTGCACACAATTAGCGATCGCGTTCCGCAGTATCTCTTTTTTCGCACCCTCCCAACAACAGCTGCACTCCAAGCAGTTTTGGGCCTGCCAGAACGCTGGTCACTTTCCGCTGATGTGCGGCCATTTTTGAATACTTAATTTGTGTCACACATCGCATCTTCTCCAAACACCTGCTGAATCTAACGCGACGGCGAAGATGAACACTATTCCAAAAGACTTCCAAAGGTGTTTCCGGCAGTGGATGGATCGGTAGCCTAAGTGTGTGAAAGCACAAGGGACCTACTTTGAAGGGTATTAGGGTTCAAACCCCGTTACATATTTGAAATATTTTTTCTGGCCTAAGGTCGAATACTTTTTAGACAGGCCTAGTATATATATATATATATATATATATATATATATATATATATATATATATATATATATATATATATATGCGCACAAATAAATACATGTTGCTCTTTATAGAGTGGAAGATTTTGCGATTCTGTGAAGTTCTCCGAACAGAGGAGGCATTCTGAATAAGATCTACATTTTTTCTAGATAGACGTGTTAATTCATTCTATTTTTAATTATCATCGCCTATAGTAAAGCTTGAATTTTCAACCCCTAGAAGACTAGCAAGCACCCCAGCGTTGGCTAGGAATGAACAGGGTTGTCGCTATCATCATGCTCGCTACCCCGAAACCCATATTACCAGTTTTCTTATGTTTTTATAGAATTTCTATGATTTTTAATTCTTAAAGTTGAAAATAAAATAAAATAAAACGCCGTCTTTACAGTTTATGAATGTTCCGCGACCACAGAACTAACGGTGATATTTAAAATAGAAAACTAATAGAAAATTAATACCACCTCCTAGTAAAATTTTTATTGGATACTGATGTTTGGTCTTAAATCTTGTTATAGGGCCTATATTTTCAATTGAATGATGAAACATACTAACAAAGAGAGAGAGAGAGAGAGAGAGAGAGAGAGAGAGAGAGAGAGAGAGAGAGAGAGATCATAAATCTAAGCTAACATATCAAATAAAGTTGGTCTCTTTTTCGATGTTTGTCATTGATAGCTTTCTTCTTACAAAATCAATATTTGATTCTTGTTCGTCAGTTCTTTTGGCTGATCGTTGCAACATGTTGTTAAGAACAAAAAAATGTAATTTATTTTAATTCCTCCCAGAAAATACTTTAACCGGGTCGGAATTATTTTCATACGGACGCCATCTTAAAAAAGGAAGCAACTCTGTATTCCTCAATATAGAGTTAAATCCCTTTGTTTGGAACAAGAAAATAATATTTTGAAAAAAGAAAGCCGGCATAGTTTTACAAAAGCAAAGCAAAATGAATTGCAACGAAATACACTGTCGGGCAACGCCGGGTCGGGACAGCGAGTATAGTATAACTCAAGAACGATCGACAAGGATTAAGTCAACTCGCAGACGTGTTGCTACAATTCTACATTTAATGAACAAAGAGAAACCCGAGCAGTGGCTTTATAGACTGGGAGAGGGTGGGTGATCGACTTCCCTACTCCCCAATAATGAAGTCCTTCGAGGCCTAAATGAAAGTTTACGCCCCCCCCCCCCTGGATGGAACTTTGATTAAAAAAAGTACTGGATTACCATAAAAAAGGGTGAAAGGTCAGCAAACTTTGAGACACCTGACATAAATGTATTTTAACCAACAGGCGTGGGTCCCCCTCCCCGTGGTATGATCCCACAAACTATGGAACGCATGTTACGATGAGGGTGCCCTCTTCACCTAGCTGGGTCCTTAATACTCTTACCAAGACCTAAAAGAAGCAAATGACACCGCTCGTCAACGGATAAAACATTGGTTCGGGATGATGATGATGATGATGATGATGATGATGATGATGATGATGAACAAATTGTTATGAGAGTTGATCATGTAACCAATGAAAACGTATAATGGCTTTTCATACAGTTGGCTTTTAACAAAGGAAATGTAAAATCTGAGCAGATATCGAGACTTTGATTACTATAATCGTATTATTGTTATTATAAACAGAATTACTAAATATATTCAAGATGTTGTGGTTTTATTTTTATTGCCGTGGTGTAAGTAAGAGCAAAGCTGAGTGCTTCTGTTTCTGTTGTGGTTAGAGTATCATTTGATAGGTTGGTGTGTCTAGGCGACCAATCTGCTTCCATTTACGATGTGTACATCATGATCTTAGCTCCAACTGTATTTTGTGTAGTTGTGTTATTTGTTAGCTGTTGTCATTTCTGTTTGGCACATGTTTTCTGTATGTTGTGACATCGATTGTTTGTGTCGTAACATCTATCCTAGGACAGAACCGAGCCAAGTTCGCGCCAGCCAGCACTGTCACGTCCGATCGAATCTCGATTCAAACATGTGTTTCTGACGCGTCGAGGCGCTCGGAATTCTGATTGTTTATTAACGAGTCACTTTTTATCAAGGCCAAAAGCCACTCGAGGCTAAAAGGCTAATGAGATGGAATGAGTGTTAATTGAAAGATAAAGACTCTTCTGAAAGGATTGAGAATGATTAACTAAGTTTGATTACTTAAGGAAACGGTTTATGACATAAATTCTGTTGACACTGGATTTGAAGACGACCACGTTGTAATATGCAGGGGAGCAGTCCCGTGGTAATATGTTTCATAGATTGGAAGTCCTTGGGCAAAAGTTCTGTTTGTGGAAATTTCGCCTGACACTAGGCACACGGGGGAAGAAAGGAAAGTATTTGGTAACAGGAGAGGGTCAGATAATCCATGAAACTGCAGTAAAGTGCTTTGAAATTTATTTGCGTTATCGCAAGAACCGTTTACCATTAAGTTATTGTTAGTAACAGTCGTTTCTTACTCTGTCTCATTTTCACCATTATTTTGTCTTAAAGATAACTTTATTTATATATTTTATCAGCAGACACCCGGCGTTGTTAGGGATCGAATGAGAATTCTGAACAACATATTAATATATATATATATATATATTTTTTAATTTCTATAATTTACAGTCATAAATAAAACAAAATAAAGTAAAACGTCGTCTTTGCTGTTTACGGTTGTCCAGTGCGAACGCAGACCCCACAATATGATTATAAAAGAAACCCAAAACAAAATTGATACTGCCATTTGTTTCCTCGTGAAATGTTACTCGAGAAAAGTTGTATTAAATCTTGGTATAAGGCTTCGTTTTCAATTGCACCAAGAGACAGAGACATCACACATATAAAGTTATCCACAGACAGCTGTTTCGCCGTATCAAAACTCCTCAGTGGGACTAAGCATGACGAGTGTTTGAAGTTGGGATTTGAAAGTAAACCGCTGGTAAAGTGGTCAGTACTCTTACCCCTAAACCATTTCAAACACAACAACGGTCAGAGAAATGATTTCTTTCTTTTGAATATTTGTTTACATTACCAGTTCCCGGGATAACTCAATCCTGATTACGAAAAATAACGCTTTAAGTAGAAACAGTTAATTACCATACAGAGAGCTCAATCCACGAGTCGGGAGAAATATTGTCATATATATATATTATATATATATATATATGTTATATATATTATATATATATATATGTTATATATATATTATATATATATTATATATATATGTTTATGTATATATATATATTATATATATATTATATATATATATATTATATATGTTTATGTATATATATATATATTATATATATATGTTTATGTATATATATATATATTATATATATATTATATATATATATATATATATATATATATATATATATATATATATATATTATATATATACTTTATATATATATTATATATTCTAGCAAATATATGCTACCTCCGGTCGCATATTTTTGCTAGGCTGCCGCGTCAGAAATGAACGCTCACGCGTAAACTGATGGCGTCCCAGTCATATTTCTTGGGTGGTTAGACATTGATTTTCTTTGTTTATGACCAAGAATATTTTCAGTTGAAAATAAAGAAAAAAGAAATTCGACCCTACCCCGATTTTTGTTTTACTCTCCCCCATAAATAGAAATATTTTTAGTTTAAAAAGAAAGAAAAACATTTTTTTGAACCCCCCCCCTCAATTTTTTTTATTTTACCCTCCCCATACATAGAAATATTTTTAGTTAAGAAAAGAAAAAAAACAAATTTTTTGACCGCTTTCCCCCAATTTTGTTATCCTCCCTTCATACATATAAATATTTTTAATTACAAAGGAAAAAAAAACCTAACCCTAACCCTAACCTCCACTTTGACCTTGACCCTAACCCTAACGACGGGGTCAAAGTTAGCGCGGGTCCTAAAGTGAAAAAGCACAAAAAAAATAAATACAGTGAACACGATGTGTGTGTGTGTTTGTGAGTGTGTGTGTGTGTGTTGGTTTAATGCCCTTTTTTAATTAAACAATTTTATTCTAAAATCAGTTGTATAGTTTTCCAGTACAATGTGTTAGATTTTTGTTGACAGTAAAGAAAAAAAAATCACATCTTTTTTTAATAAATAAAACATGGAATAATAAAAACAGTTTGTAAATGAAAACGTAAAAGCGTATAAAGTGTAATCATAAATTCAGTTGAGGTCGTGAAAAAATGATAATATTGGATATGAAAGTATTAAAAAATCAAATACAGTAAACACGAATAGTTTTTTAATTCTCCGAAAGAAAAATTTTACCTGAACTAAATTCGTTATAATGCGTGTGTGTGTGCGTGTTTTTAAATAGTAATTTTTAAATCAATTATTATTTTAATTGAACAATTTGATTCAGTGAATTTGTGTTTTAAAACATAATGGCCAATAAGATTAAGAAAATAAACAAACCCAGAACGTTTTAATAAAATAAATAACGAACGCTGTACGTAACTACGAAACTCATTCATTATAATGTGTGTGTGTTTTTAAAAAGTAATTTTTAAATCAATTATTATTTTAATTAAACAATTTGATTCAATATAATGGCTAATAAGATTAAGAAAATAAACAAACTCAGAACGTTTTAATAAAATAAATCAGTAAAGTATTACGGTTAAATGCCAGCGGTTTGTTTACATTTGAAATAACGCGCCCGTTCAGAGGGAGGTACGCTGTTCAATCAGTTGGACGTAGAGGAAATAACTACGTAACTCATTTTATAAATAAATAATAAAAGAATTAATTATAATTTATAAGTAAGATTATTAGCGAGCAAAATAGCGTAAATACATGTGGAAATCTGAAGAAAACAACCATGAGTGTATATTTGCGAATACTAATTTATTAAAGTTCAAAAGCAATTGATTATGTTATGAGAAATGCGCATAGTGTTTATGGCGGTTTGGTTAATAGTATATAATGAAGCTGGCGGACCTAATAAATAGACATAGTACTCTGGTGGAGTTTCGGCTTCAGACAGACAGACAGATACATAAACTCCATTATTAATATATATATATATATATATATATATATATATATATATATATATATATATATATATATATATATATATATTTAAGTTGTAAATTACTGGCCGTTATAATAATTAAAAAAACTCAACAGTAAAGACATATTTTTTTAAGAAACCAAAATTAACACTGCCTGAAAATGATTTGATGAATCAAATCGACAGTACCCGCAAAGAAGGAAAGAAAATGGAACAAGAATACATGGAACTTACATACAGCAATTTGACCGAAGCACTAAATGGACCATTCAGAAAATTGAAAAGATAAAAAAGTCTTATCAAGCAAAAACACTTTGTGTTTTTTAATAATGTTTGCCTAAATATATATATATATATATATATATATATATATATATATATATATATATATATATATATATATATATAGAGAGAGAGAGAGAGAGAGAGAGAGAGGGGGGGGGGAGGGGAGGAAAGTGAACGAGAGAGAGAACGAGAGAGGGGTGTTGATGAGTGTTGGTGAAGAAAATAAATCTGCGGTGTAATATGCACAAACTCAAACGAAACTCCATTTTCGTGGGAAATTTAATTAAGATTACATCAAGATAATAACAGATGTCAGACACATGAAACAAGTAAACATGTTTTTATCTGTAAATATTTTTGACACATCTTTTTAGCAGATGACTTTTTAATTTGCAAACGACAGACAGGATTTATTTAAATTGTTTGTATTCAATTTGACTAAATTTAGGGTGCTAAGTCCTTGGGAATTATTTTCCTCTACAAAATTCAGTGAAAAAAAATGAAGTAGATGAAATAAAAACAAACAAAAAAGCCCAGATGTGACAACAACAGTCCATACATGAGCAAATGGTGCCTTGGTAGAGATATATGACACTGGCAGGTGTGAGAAGTTTTCTAGACCAGTAGAGGGAGCCCACCTTCTTTGCGGCAGACTTGGCAGTATCTTAACCATAACACTAACCCTATCTCAACCTGCAATGCATTTATACGATTGCATATCGATGATGACCCCCTTCTGTCTCGAGAAAATGTGTCTGTGTGACGAAGAGTTTACTGTGAAGCAAGTGTTGCGCAATTACTTGCTGCAAATCTCCTGATTCGGCATTGCTTAAATTCAGTGGCAACGAGAAATCAACGAACATCAGAAGAAATGCAGAAAGACAGGTATTATTTCGGAGTCTTCATTCTTCTGAACTTGTTGCTTTATCAAGGATTGGCAGTCCAGTCTACCCTACTATTTTCACCTCCAGCTAGAGGGGGGGGGAGAGAAAAATTCATACCTTTCCAAGGGGTATTCGTGAAAATGATTTTACAGTCACCCCCCCCCCCACTTCCAAACTTAGGGCATGCATGATTTCCAAACAGTCACCCATCTAAGTACTGACCATGCTCATCGTTACTTAACTTCGGCGATGTTTCAGCTTATTTAAATATTTTATATTCTACGTCGATATCACCGTTGCCACTGCTGGTTTAGTGTTATTAGACTGGGTTGATGTTTAGGAGAGATGGAGAAACATTATAGACTGCCAGGGACATCTATAAGTTTAAAAGTTTGATTTTTATAAATGAATGATTGCATGGATTATTGTTAGACTGGGCTAGTGTTCAGGAGAGGTGGAGAACAATTCTCGGTGATTTGGGTCATCCGCAACTTTAAAAGTCTGATGTTCATGACAATCAAACATCTATTATTATACTATAGCTGAGTTAATCAACGCTTGTTTCCCTAAGGCTTTTTCCCCCATATATTTTAATCATACAAAATACATGTTAATATATTCCTTGGTTTTGGGGATTGAGTTATTTTTGAAAAACAAGCTCAATTTTAATTGTTCTAATCAGATGTAATTTGCAATTAATTCACCAGGTGCCCCATCTCTTACTAAGTTTCTGTCTGTATTCTGTTTGACCCCCTTTTGTTTCACACACTGTCTATAACTCTCGCTTCCGTTTCCATCTCTATACTTAATAACAGTCAAAAGTAATAACACAAATTATAACGCACAAGATTGGAATAGTCCATTATAAACAAAAGGAAATAACACAAGTAGTAATATTATTTAACTAGTAACGTGCGTGCGCGAGAGAGAGAGACTAATCTTGGATTTTTGTCTTTTTAAAAATTTAACTGGCTTTGCAAACTCACTTTTCCTGATTCAAACCATCTAACCCGAGCTCAATGGCTGACTCAATTGGTCACACTTTTTCTTTTAGTAAAATAATCAATTAAAAAAAAACACTCGTTTCCAAGTGCATAGTATTATTTTCGGGAGATGAATAAATAAACAAATTAATAAAATAAAAGAAATGAACGCTTAGATTCGTTTATTGAGAGTCGAACATGGTTTTCTTATTTTTATCGAACTTTCTGTATTTTGCTAATACCTTGGGGGGAAAACATCCAAATTCACTTAACGCAATGTTAATTGAAAATGCCCAACTCATGTTTTACGCTATTCGCACGGCTGGAATTCATGAATGAAAAATCGTAGTAATTTTATCAGTCGATCAAATAGCAAACACATCACGCGCACATTTTTGTTCAGAATAAACACCCATGAACCCACTCTTTACACACTGTTATAATCACACATGGACAAAATTACCAATAATATTTCTCCATCTCTCCTGAACACTAGCCTCGTCTAATAATACTAAACCAACAGTGACAATGGGGGTATAGTGTTTCTCGCCTATCAAGTATAGTGTTTCCTCGCCAGACCGACACGCGATAGATGAACATCCGCGAAGTAAGAACCATATATTTATTCAATTATATAAATATATTTTAACATTTAAAACAAGTATATAGAATCCACACACATTCATTTAATTAGTTATATATATTTTTGTACTTGATATTTATCTACCCCCCACAGCGGTAAGATGTGACACAAGGTCAGGAAACGAGATTTGAAAAGCCTAGAGGTAAACGAGCACTCTGGCCGTCAAAAAATGCCTGGGCGGCATCATCGGCATTTCCCGGTAGGAGCTCCATCACGCGATTAGCAATAAAGTAACCCTTCTCAAAGGGTGAGAAGGCAAAGCCTGGGAGGGTGGACATCCTAGAACTGCGCAGGACAGTACCGAAGGCTAAGATGGTATTGGTCTACAGAGTATAGTATCCATCAGAACAGATACTACACTCTGATCTTAGCCAAAAGGCCAACGAGGCTATATATTTTTTTTATCGGAATCGCGACAATAACCACCCATAAAAAAGTAGAGGTAATGCCTGGGAGGATGTGCATCCTTGAACTGAGTCGGACCATACGTCACTCCGACAAAAAAGAGGGCTTGATGCTGTCAAGTTATCCCCTGGTCTGTCGGGTTGATTGCCGAGGAAGGATCCTCGGCTGGTATGAACTCCCCTTGTCGGAGACAGACAGGGTTTGTTCGTGATCATTTAAGATTTGAAAGGACTTATTAGCAAATCCGCATCTGTTAAAAAGATTGATAGTTTGGTAAGCTATTTACATCCAATCATTTTGTAAACAGAGATCAAATCAACATTACCTTAACAACAATCATTCATTTATAAGAATTTGGTTCAATTAAAAATTTAACGAACAGACGATAATGTAATAATTGAATTTAACTTTTCTAGTTAAAAATAATAAAAGTTTTGTCACCCCCCCCCCCCAAAAAAAAAACAACAACATCAAAAGCGAACCAAAAATAAAAGTAAAAAGACTCCCGACAACGCCGGGTAAGTACGCCTCGTTTACAATAGTTACATAGAATTTTTATTAAACGTTTTCTCTGCTAGCTGCAGAATACGGACTAACATGGTTGAGTGTCCGCCTACGATCTTGGGCCAAGGTGTTAGCTTGGTTTATATTCATGTTCGTCCATTCACAACTATTGTCTGTCTTTTGTAGCAGTTACCTCCTCCTTTCAAAACATAACTACACCGGTTTGCCGGTAGGTGTCGCTTTACACTTTTGTCTACCTTTCGACCGGCTTCTTTTGAACCCCAACTCGTGAACATTAAAAAAATACTTTCTATCATTTCTTTTAATCGGGAAATAATTAGAGTTTAATCAATAAATAATCCCAATAAATTAACAAATGAAATAAAAAAAAGAAAAAGAAGAAAAGGACTACTGCGTCCAGGAATTGAACACACGACTTTCAAATGTCAAGCAACCACATGAAATTAAACAACCTTACCGGTACGCTCACAGCAATGACAGACGTTTTTTTTTTAAACGCTACTTACTGGCGCCTTAAAACTATAAATGTAAACGGAACCACGTAAAAAATAAATGATCATTTTGTTATTCAATATTTTTTTACATTAAATAAGTGTGAAAAAAAAGAAAGAAAGAAGAATCGAAGAAATTAAGTTGCTAAACTTACCAACACCATGTTGGAGAGTCGATTGATGTTGTGGCGGATTTTGGCTGCGTAACCAGGGGCAACCAACAGCAGGATGCACAAGAGGCTGAACTTGATGACGTGAAGAAGCATTTTTAACCGACACGGAAATATTTCTCAACAAATTACACAACAGAGAATGGCGAAGAGGAATTGAGTTGTTTTGTAGAATAAAAGGATTCTGAAGTTTTATGGTAAAATACAAAGATATCTTTTGGGAATCTTCGAGATGAAAAATGGAAATGTTGTAAAAACGTAGCAACTCGTAGCGATTATAAGAATTGGTTTGAAACGTTGCTGTGATGATAATCGTATGAATCGAAGTGTGCAGGATTTTCTATTCGCTTGTATCTGAGAGACGACCTGTACTTGTTCGGAGATATCGGCGATATGTGCTGAGCCAGTCTCCAAGCGAGCCGTTTTAAATACCTTTCTCATTCGGTGTAAGCGGGTTAGGGTTAGGGTTAGGGTTAGGGTTAGGGTAGAGGGTATGTTTACGAGAAAACCTACAGACTATTTACAAATTTTGCATTCTTACATTTATTTTCGTTACTATTTTCTTGAAAATCACCCCCCCCCCCTGAAAAAAACAAAAAAAAAACAATGAAACAAAACCAATTTGTGAATGAGGATAGTGTAAGTGTGAATGAGGATAGCGGCGGATGAAAAATGTGGTTGGTTATTTTTTATTCTCTTTCAATGATGACTCCACCTACAAAAATACCGATTATGGCTGAGGGCGTGATCATAACAAGGGGACTGGAGAGGGGGGGGGGGTGCGGGCGAAGAAAAACCTAACATTAAAATGTCCAACCCAAACCAACCCGCGTCCGTCGCCGCCACGCATACTCTGTGAAAACAAGAAAACATACTACGGTGGTGAGAAAATGAATGGAAAAATAAATATGTACAAAAAAAAAGAAGAAATAAAGAGACGATGCCATTAAGTTTATGACATGATAATTTTTCTTTAAGATGGAGAAGCATTTCCCGTAGCAGTACTACGTGTATAGAGGGGGCGGGGGTACATTTCCGAATTTTCCACAAATGAGGCCATTGCATACACGGTCTGCTCATATGTCACAATATATCTAGAATCACGCGTTTGCTTCCCAACTGACTACAGCACGGTCGTCTTTAAGTTTCTAAACAAATACTTGCTGAGCCATCCCCGTGAATAATTAATTCCTTTTAAGTAATATTTGGCCCATCCCACCCATTGTTTTCGATCCCCTCGTAGAGGGGAGTAGAGGCGATTATAGTCTAACTGACGATCCCTTTAACTCTTAACCTCGAGTGGCCCCCGTGCCTTGATAAGTGGTGACTCATTAGTAAATAAAAAATAAAATTCTATTATTATTATGTTTTTATTTTATTTTACTAAAGAGTCACCACTTATCAAGGCTATCATCCAAGAATTTGTTTAGATCGGACTTGAAAACGATCATGTTATAGTCAGTTGGAAAGCAACCCCGCGGTATGGGTTCTGCAGACGGGTAGTTCTAGGAAAAAAACTTTGATCATGAAGTTTCGTTTAGTTTTAGGTAGGTAGGTAGGTAGGTAGAGAGAGAGAGAGAGAGAGAGAGAGAGAGAGAGAGAGAGAGGGGGGGGGGATGATTGACAGTGGTTTTAGCTAGACGAATTTTTTGCTGTGAATGTTTTACAAGGAGAACCATAGATTGAAACTCAGTTTCGAAATATTTAAACCGTGTCACAATAATAACATTCTCAACACATGTTGCGTCGTTTTCTAGAATAGGACTAACAAAGTACCAGTCTTGGTTCGTCTTGGCACCATTCTGGCAACCTATGGACTTTTTGGAACCATCAGACCGTTCTTTGCTGCAATGGGGTATGGTCATGCTGGGTCATAGAAGGAGAAGCCTCCCAGGCATATACTCCATCTTCGGGTATTAGAGTTAGTTTATTGTTGATAGCCTTGACACCCTTACCGAAAAATGCCGATGGCTCGGTTCTCGGGTATTTTTCATCCGATTAGAGCCCCCGCCCCGTGTGAGGGGGGGGGGGGCTAGTTTTCCTCACTTTCCGGTTTTATGCCACATCTTGCTGAAGTGAGAAGCAAGTGAATCCATTCCGGCCACTTAGAGACTGTCTTGTTCCTTGGCAAACTGTTCTTTGTCGGAATGGGGTTATGGTTAGGTTTGACACGATGAGGTCAACCTCCCATACATTACAAGGTTATTGCCGATCACCCGAGGCGCATCTATTTTTGGATACGACCAAAGTTCTCCCCATCGGAGGAGCTGGATTTCTCCAGCTTCTGGCTGCAGTGGCAAGCAAGTAAACACCCAATTGATTACGGCCAGTTGTTATGCCAGCCTTGTTTCCCTATGGCATAATTCTGGCAACCTAGAGACTGACCTGAAACACCAAACTCTTCTTTGTCAGGATGATGTATGGTCTGATACACCCTCCCAGGAATTACCTCCTTCTTCGTCATGGGGGTTTAGTTTATTGCCGATCGCTTGAGGCGCCCCTAACGGGGAATGCTGACGAGTTCTGTCACGACTATTTTATATGTGAACAGCCCCCAACCCTCGGGGGAGCTTATTTTACCACATTGCGGAATTTTGCCACATCAAGCAAGTAATTCGCGAATAAACGTGTTGATGCCAGAGGGTAAATGGGCGGACAAGTTTTCTTCATTGTGGGACTATCTTTCATCGGTGTCAACAACGCACGTTCGCCGTGACATATCTGCTCAGATACCCCCCCCCCCAATTATTTTTATAAAACAACCGCAACCCACATCACTTTCGTGTGTCTAGATTTGGCATCACACCTGACAATTGTCAAAAGTTCGATCTAAGCGATGTTTTATTTACTTCTCTCTTTATTACATAATAAAAACATCGTTTTGAACATGTTTGTTGGTTCGCATCCAGCTGTTTCTATATTTTACAACTGTTCGCTGACTTTTTTGACAGTTTTTCTTTTATTTAACACAGCTGTTTGTAGATTGTACAACCACGCGTTGACCCGCTTATAGAGCACACAATGCGTCCCCCCCCCCCCACACACACAGACACACGCGCGGGGAAAAAATAAACCTTCCGTTCTTTTATCAGTAAACAGTGATTTTCTACCAGATTTCTTTCCCATAATGAGTCATTTATCATTCTTTAACGTTTTTTAACAAAACAAGTAAAATTAATATTTTCGGCTTTTAGCAATAACACCTAACTCTGTGATTCATTCGTCTTCTGATATATAAAGTCAAGCTAGTCTGTTTCTTGAATAATAGTTTTTTTCCTACAAAACAAATTATTAAAAGAAAAAAATGGAAATCGCCCCAGACAAGGCATGAAGCCACTTGATGTAAGGAGCTAAAAAATACTACTTCAAGGTTAAATACTAGTTAACGATAAGTGTTAGATGGATAGATTCCGACTCAGAAAACTGCAATTCTTTCCCCTTTGTCAGAAACATTGCTCATGGAATATGAGGACTAAAGGATAAAATAAGGGAAGCGAGAGTTACGAGGCTGTCGAAAGTAAACACCAGATCCACTTTCTACTCTCTTTGATTAATATTGGTTCGCCACTCATTTTTTTGCGAAACGTTGTGTAACGAGATTGCCCCTGGAAGGGTTGGTGTAAGTGGAGGGGTGATACTAATTCCGATGAAAGGTGCGTGAGGTCAAGTTTGTTATATTTAATAACGATTGAATGCAAGTACAATATCGTAAGGTTTTAAAACTAAACAAAGATGACCTCTTGGCTAGTTAGGTATGCAGAGAAACCAAAAACAATTGAATAGCTAACCAATAGAGAAAAAAAACGCCAGGGCTTGTTTAGGGACTAAATAGTGAAGATGTGCCTTCTAAATAGTGAAGATGTGCCTTCGACGCTGGCTCTCACTAGTGAAAGTGAGGGCTCACGGTACATGAAGGAGTGTGAAAAAACTTTGTAGGATCAAAATCAAATTATTGGTAGGCCAACATGCTAGAGAAAGATGCTACAAAAATGTGAGGAGAATTCTCCAACGTAAGAAGTTTCCCTATTTAGTCTTATATAAAGTGCCATCCCCTTTTCCAGCAAATAAATGTATTTAACCATGGTACAGTTAGATTATGCTGACAACAAAAATGTATTTACATTTCATTTCATTCAAAAATAATTTATTCGACTACGAAGATTTATAAAATAGACGCCATCTTAAATAATGACCTATCAGCAGCAGCATGCTTAGCATTACAAGCAATATAGCCGATGAAATAACTAAGTAATTTTAACTGGCTATAGATTTCTTAGACGATACTCATATCATTTAGATCAATTTGGAAACTGTTAAATAAAAAGTAATTTTTACTGGCTATAGATTTCTTAGACGATACTCATATCATTTAGACCAATTTGGAAACATTTAAACTGTTAAATAAAAAGTAATTTTAACTGGCTATAGATTTCTTAGACGATCCTCATATCATTTAGACCAATTTGGAAACATGTAAACTGTTTAATAAAAAGTAATTTTAACTTGCTTTAAATTTCTTAGCACATATCCTAATTTAGGATGACCGCCAAACTTTCAACCTTATCCTCAGTAGCCCCTTACGTCTACAGTGGCAACTTGCCTTGTTTGGGGTGAACTAAGTTTTCAAAAAAGATCCTCATATAATTTCGATCAATTTGGAAACATTTAAATTGTTAGATAAAAAGTCATTTTAAGTGGCTTTAAATTTCTTAGCAGATCCCTATATAATTAGAAGATTGAAAGTTTGGGAAGATATATATATATATATATATATATATATATATATATATATATATATATATATATATATATATATATAAACTACGCTTTGACATATTTCCATTTTAGCCGGTATATATATATATATATATATATATATATATATATATATATGTATATATATATATATATATATATATATATATATATATATATATATATATATATATATATATATATATATATATATATATATATACCGGCTAAAATGCAAATATGTCAAAGCGTAGTCTGTGTTGTTGTTCCGACATATATATATATATATATATATATATATATATATATATATATATAATTAACTTGTTACAAATATCCAGGGGGTATGAATCCGAAGGAAGTTGAAACCGGGTTTATGAGAGTGCTCAATGAAAATTCAGAGCAAAATATATATTTTTTGATTTTATTCCATTAGTTGCGACAAAACAAGTTTTGTTTCATTGGTGCAAATAGCGACCAACTCATCGGGCTGGCGATGGAATTCAAATCCATCGCCAGCCCGATGAGTTGGTCGCTATTTGCACCAATGAAACAAAACTTGTTTTGTCGCAACTAATGGAATAAAATCAATATATATATATATATATATATATATATATATATATATATATATATATATATATATATATATATATATATGTCGGAACAACTACACAAACTACGCTTTGACATATTTGCATTTTAGCCGGTATGTAAGCACATCAGTTCATCATAACCTAGTGTTTCACTGACAGTTCGGCGTTCGGGCTGAGATCAAAGTGTGGTATCTGTTCTATCCTTGGTCAGTGGAGGAGAGATTCTTCTAGACTGAAGCAATTTTAATTTTTGCCCAATCCAGTGTGCCCCTTATTGGGGAGCTGGATTTTCCCCACATTAAAAACCGATCTCGTGTTTAACTCTGCCCTAGTGGGGAGGCAAGTTAATAGGAGCAGCGAAACTTCTCTACTTCAGAACTCCCCTTAATGTTTTAGCTGTTTGCAAATAGTCTGCCATTTTAATAGTTCCGATTTTTTTTCGGATTTTTAATTTTAGATTTTTTACCAGTTTTTTTACAACCTTTCATAAGACTCCAATCACATTTTTTTTTATTTCTTTGATTAGCTTTAGGTACGTTTTATGCATCGAATAGAGAACTCAGTGTCGGTGGTCTTGTACTAGACTGTCGCAGGTGTAAAGCGAAAAATAAAACAATATGAGATTGACATTTATAATATGGTACGGAAATAAAAGCGTATGCGGGCTAAACAAATAACGATCGGATTGAAAGGTCGAGTGATCACAGTCGAGCGGAATGGTCGTAAGAATGAAGAAGTTGAAAAAATTAGAATTGGTCTCTTTTTTATCGAGCATTGAGAGAGAACAGACGTCAAAATCCATTTTAACCCAGTTATGCCTTTCAGTCGAAAAACTTTGAAGATAGTCTTTGAGAACACAACAAAAAATAAATCAGTTTATTTCGTAATTCTGTTGATTCTTTCATCCTACAAAACTTTTATATTCTTCCATTTAATTCTACCTTGCGCTCTGTATGAACGGGAAACTCAACTATTTGATACGCCATGTTATTTTTTATTCACGACAATTACACTTGTTGACCATAAGAAAGGTCGACTTAAAATTAAAAACACCATAACTTTAAAAGAAAATGAATTTAAAATTAAAAATTATATGCCGATGTAAATAACTAATCGAATACTAAAATTGCATCTCCATGAACAAATTAGTACTTTCTTTTAGTTACCAATAAATAGTTTCATAATCAAAACTGTGTCGATTTGAGGTCATGAATTAACATGTTCGCTAATCTTCAGTGGCATTATACACTGATCTGACAATATTTTGACAGCCTTTTTTTGTCTTCTTTGAGTCTGTGTATTTGCTGCAGATCTTGGTTGTTTATTTCTCCGAACGGAAGGCCGGATTTTGTTCTTTGAATGTCTTGGTTCGACGTTGTAACTATGACGGTTCTCAGATGAACGCTAACTTTTCTGGAGTCAGTCTTTTCAAAGTAAGAATCGATGGTTTTGTTTGCTGGACATTCTGGATACACCCACGAAATAAGTTCTAGTAGTTTCTATCTTGTTTTCCAAATAAACAAAACCAAATGAGATTCTCGACATCTGGCGAAGTGAATTATGGGAAGGATTATTGTAATATTAATGTGGTTCCTTGGTTTAGGAGCACAAAGGAACCATAATACTTGATTGTGGTCTTTAAACGTTGATTCAAAGCAGAAATGACCTTTTCTACCAGTTTAAAATATTATTACATTTCGTACAGTAGTCAGCCATTTTAATATTTTATTAATAATTAAAAAGAATGAGTTAGTTTGTGACCCTTCGACATTCGAAAAGGACTTTGAAGCATTTAAACTGTCGAATAAAAAATAATTTCTGGCTTTAAAATTCTTGGCAAATCCTCATGTATTAAAAGATTGAAAGTTTTGGAAGCTATTTACATGCAATAATTTAGGGACCCCCGTAGATGTGAAACGGAAAGCTGTTTGCCGAATAGAGATCACAAAGGCCACAGGTGATAAAACACATCTCATTAACAGACGTAAGTCCCCAGTACAAACGATTGAAGTCAAGAAAATAGTTATCATTCAAGTTCACCCCGTAACAACATCTCCGAAAGAAACTAGATTACAGAAAGATATAGACTAACCCCTTCTATTGACATGCGAATAATCCAGTCTGAAGCCCTCTTCCCTTACACAGACGCACCGTGTGTCTAATGGAAGACCCTCAACCGCCTGAAAACAAGATTGAGGCGATCAATATCAGCTATTGTAGATGGGTCTGCAAAACCGATTCAGCCATCTACGAATGTGTAGAGGAGGACTATACGGTGCAGCAATGCCTTGTCTGCCCTCTACTGGCCAACCAGTGCAACTTGAAAGATCTCGCAGACTTCAATAATAATGCCAGAAGAACTGTGTAAAGAACCGAGAAACTGTCATATAAACACATGTTTCGAAGACACGAAAAGAATAAGAATTCAATAAATTTATAGAGATTAGAGCAAAATCACCACCACAAAATTAGTTTCATAACAATTTGCTTTAATTAATAATTTAATGATAATAAAATACTGTAATTATTAAATTAAATTTTAAAATCCCACTAAAAAATAATTTTCTATTAAAACCGAAATAAAAATAAAAATAGAAAGACTTCAGGGCAACACCGAGAAGGGACAGCAATTAGTAATTCTTTCTTATCCAATCTTCCAACGATTTGATTGTAGAATCGAAGTAACTTCCGATCTTAATAAATCCTTGGCGGACCTATGTCGCCCCGCTAACTGTAAAAGAGTTTGTTATTTGTTTTGAAAATAAATCTTCCAGTGAATTTAGCACCACATGTTCAGATTATACGTTTTCTTTATGGAAAAACGGACTTGTTCAATTTTTAGGTGCGATTTCAGCTTTCAGCTTACTAAGCGATCTTAATAACGTAAGATTATCCCGCTGCTCGGATTTCCAAAAAGTAATTTGTAAATGCAATTGTTTTGGTTAAAGACTGATCGAAGAATCAATTAGACAGATCATCATACGATAAAATCTTCGGATTACTATATCGATTAAAAACCAAATTATCAGATAAAAACAATTTAAAAAAATACCGTTCAATTTTTAGATTGGTGTCCAATTTGCTATATTAAAAGTGCAATCGAATTACAGTTATGAGAGATGATGATCAATTTGTGTGCAAGAAGTGTAACACAATTGAGATGATGAAAACTCAGATGTGGAGAAAGTATACTTGGATGGCGAGGTTATTGAGGCTGTCTACGAGTTTTATCTTGTTGATACCATTGGAGCACAGGAAGGAACTGGTGCTGGTCTGATAGCAAGAATTACGAGTAGATGTAGTAAGTTCAGGGAACTTCTGCCATTACTAACCAGCAGAGCATTACCACTGTCAACCAAAAGAATGCTCTATACGACATGTGTGTGCAGTGTGATGATGTATAGAAGTGAAACCTGGCCGATGAGGGTTGAAGGTATGGGTTACATCGAGAGAAATTATATGCGAATGATACGATGGACTTAGATCTTGACAGTATAGGGAAACGTATACAGAACAGGAGAATTCGTTGGTTTGTTCACATTAAAAGAATGGATGAGAGTGTTAAGGTTAGTAGATCTAGAACAGTTGAGGCAGAAGGGTCAGTTGGTAGGGGAAGGCTAAGGAAATATGGGAGAAAGTAGTAAAGATACATTTGAGAGAACGAGCGATAAATAAAGACATGGCCAGATATAGATTAGTTATGAAGTCAACCCTTTTAAGTGCTTAACCGATAATAATTTGTTTTACTAATGAATCACTACTTATCAGGTCCAAAAGCCACTGGAGGATAAAGGTTAATGAGATGGATGGATTTTTAGTTTAATGATATCATGAGAGGATTGAAAAATAATGAGAGGAATGCACGGTTTATAACAAGTATTTGTTGAAATTGGATTTGGAGACGAGAGGGAGATAGTCCTGTGGTAACGTGTTCTACAGATGGAAAGTTCTTAGAAAGAAACTCTGTTCATGGAAGTTCCGTTTGGTGTTAGGCACACGGAGGAAGAAAAGAAAGTTCTTTTCAGTTGTGGTAACTAGACGAGTTCTTTCTGTGAATGTCTTACAAGGAGAAACCAGAGAGTAGAGCTTAGTCGAGCACCTTTCAGGGAAATAACGATAGAGTAGAGAAAGACTAGCAACGTCTCTTCCCTGAAAAAAAAAGCCCCCAACATATCACCCCACTTGATTACGAAGTCGATTTTGTTCTCTGTCAAGGCGAGAAAGAATGCTCTGGGTGGCACCTCCTTAGATGTGGCAGCAGAACTTCAACTTTTAGAAGTATCTAATCTAGTCAGAGCATTGCATCATGAGCAAGGCACTTTCCGGAACAGTTGAATGCCAAAGATTTAAAAGAAAATCCAACAACAACAATTTTAGATGTGATACACATCCACCGAATCCGTTTCCTCTATTCTTTTCACGTGCAAATTCGTCAGACTGATTTCTCGCGTGTATTGTCTTAGTCATTGTCGTCTCTTTGATTGTTCTGTAGTTTTAGATTTGGCAAAAAGTCAGACATATGTGGCATTCAGTGAATATTTAACTTCTTTGTAATCGTCTGCCAATAGAACTCGCCACTTCATTACACAAAGCGCGCGTAGCAATTCGACTAAGCTATCATCGTCATTATTTTGGGCAATTGAATACACTAGTTAAATATAACAATAATATTTGTTATGCAATGCAGGCGCCGAGGAGAGCGCTGAGATCCCGTGGTCTTGTGTCAGACAGGTGCAGATGTGAAATAAAAAGTAAAACAATATTATATTGACATTTAAAACGGGACGCAAACATACAAGTTACTGAGTTCATAAGCGAAAAGAAACGAACGGGTTCAAGGGTCAAGCGACAATGTATGAGTAAGCGCGAGTGAAAACTCTTATGTTACGAGTTTTCAATCTTCGAGTATCAAGTAACGAACGCTACTTGCTTACAGGGTATATACCAGTGTAGTATCCGATCTCGACAATCAGTCCGACAATGACTAGGCCAACCCGGTGTCCTTTTATCTGTTGTTGACTAGTCCTGGGTAGTCCTAGGAGGTCCACCCTCCCAGGTTTTTCCTTCCCTCTTTAGGGAGAAGTTAGTTAATTTCTAACTGCCTTAGACGTCCCGACTGGGGAATGCTGACGGAGCTGTCCAGGCAATTTTTAATAGGCCAGAGTGCCCTTTCTTTAGGGACGCTGACTTGAATCCCCACTTCCCGGACATGTGCCACACCATACTTATGTGGGAAGTATGTAAATACAAAGTGTAGACCCTTCGTCAAAAATGACGACAAAAATATCCTTCGCCAGTGTTTGCACTATTATTCATATTCATATAGGAGGAAAGATCTTCATGAGATAACGTCTCAAACCGTGAAGTTAACAAAAAATAACAGAGAAATATAACTTCTTAAACTGGAAAGTTTGAAAAAAAAAACTATAAATCGGTATAAAAGAAAAGCAGAAAAGAAAGAAAGAATAAAGAAAACGTCATCACTCCGAATATGGTTGCTAGGGTTCTTTCTGATCTTGATCAGTCTAAGACTTCCGGTCCTGATTCAATTCCTATTGTCGTTCTCAAACGTTGTGCCCTGAACTTTCTTCTTTCTTCTCGAAATTATCCAATCTCTGTTAGTCTCAGTCCTGTTCCCCTTCTTGTATAAAAGAGTCATGTGTTGTCCCTATCTTTAAACATGCTGGCGATCGGTCTGGCCCAACTAAGTATCGTCCTGTTATTAGCAAAGTTTTTGAAACGTTGGTCAACAACAAGCTTATTCATTTTCTGGAAGGTTTAGGCCTTTTTACTGATGTTCAGTATGGCTTCTGTGACTTTCGTTCGACTGCTGATCTTTTAACTGTTGTAACTGAGCGGATCTGTCGGTTTATGAATACTTCAGGAGATGGTAAGCCCATTGCACTTGATATTTCAAAGGCGTTCGACAGAGTATGGCATTCTGACCTTCTACACAAACTTCAGGGTTATGGTATTCGTGGTAAGGTTCTTAACATTATTAGGTCTTTTCTTTCTGATCGAAGCTTGTGAGTAACTCTGGATGGTGTCTCCTTATCCTCTTTCCCTATCAATGCTGTGTTCCCCAGGGCTCTATTCTAGACCCAATACTGTTTCTGTTCCATATAAATGATATTCCAGAGAATAATATTCAGAAAATTAACATCTATGCTGATGTTACAAATCTCTATTCTCGTGTTTCTTCTCGTCAATCTCCTTGGGATCAGTTGAAATATGCAACTGATCTAGAAGTTGACTTATTTCGGCTGTAGATTGGGGTACGAAATGGTTTGTTTCGTTTAATCCTGTTCAGACTCAGCTCGTGACTTATAGTCATAAGCGTGCCCATTTTCTTCCTGAGATTTTCGTGGTTGGCTGTTCTTGGGGAGAAATCGACTCTAAAGTTTCTTTGTCTTTCTTTCTCATCAACTCTTTATTGGAGTTTATGCATTAGATCCTTTGCTCTTTCTGCTTTTCACAAAAAGCAAGTTCTTTCTACCGTTCAAAACACCTTCTCACACCTGAGGTTATTCTCCATCTCTACAAATCTACTATGACCTTGTATGGACTACTGTTGCTAGTAAATCTGTCTCGTTTATGGGTTCTTGATAAGGTTCAGAAGCATATCTGTAATTTCGTTGGCCTCACTCTTTCTTCTTCTCTGCACCCTCTCCTCTCTTTCTCACAGAAGTTATGTTGGTAGTCTCAGTCTTTTCTATAAACACTATTATAGCATGTGTTCTTCAAATGTATTTGATCTGTTCCTTGCTTCCTTTGTTTCAACTCGTTTAACTCGCTGGTTTAGTGGTTTACACAATTTCACTGTTTCGATACCTTGATATAATACAGCTTGCTATTCCAGTAGTTTCTTCCCAAGAACTGCAGGTTTGTGGAACTCTCTTCCTGCTGACTGTTTTCCTGTTACCTATACACGTTGTCTTTTTAAGAGTCAATAAGCATCTCCTGTCTTTGCGATAATCATTTTTCGTTCTTGTTAGCTCCTTAAATCACGAGACTTCATGCCTTGTCTTGCTATAAAAAAGAGATTAAAGACGGGGGTTGTTTTACCTGCTATTTATTTTCTCAATTTCCCTAAATTCCCTTGAAATCGATTGATCCGGCATTTATTTTACACGCTAACTTTTGTGTGACGGGACGAATATATATATATATATATATATATATATATATATATATATATATATATATATATATATTGCTTTTTATTAGATAATGAAGGGGTTGAGGTTCGTTCGCCACGAGGAATCGGGTAGGTACGTAAAAAACAAGGAGCTGTCATGAGGTTGTTTATAGTCGTTAGCCATGCAGGACGTCGTTCAGGGTCAGTGGGCAGTGGGCAGTGGGCTGGGGTGGGTGGGGTAAAGAGATTAGCTAAAGTGATTCTACTCATACGACATCTAATAAAACAAAACACAATTAGAATCGATCTCTTTCCGGTTTTTGATCGCGTTAGATTCCTGTCTTCCCGGTTCTACGATTTCATTTTAGGCCGAGTACAGACCAACGAAGATAGAGTTTAGGGACCCAACAAAAAATATATCTCTTCCTATACGGACACATTCTCCGCCATAGCGTGGACAAAAGAAACGAAGAAAGAAATATTAGCTACAAAACAACATCGCGGTCAGTTGGTTGGAACTGGTTGATGAGTTAATTACATTGTGACCTTCTCTATCGCAAAGTTGAATGAGCAGATCTGTCACATGTTATTTAGGTCCGTCGTTCATGCCCTTCAGTACTAAGTTAGCTTAGATAGTTAACTGAACCAAAACAGGGGTTGGGTCACGAAAAGAGCAGTATCTTTAGTAACAAATTAGAGGACCCATCAACTTAAACATACTCTATTTGCACTCGCTTCAATCAAGCCAGCATTTGAAAGGCTGCACCCATCTGATTTTGAGCCACAACCCTTTTGCGTCGACAATTGTTTAAACAACAATACGCAATTGACATCAATTTAAAAAAAATAATAAACATAATAATTCTCCACTGTCTTTTTCGACTCCTCTGGACTGCTTGTATGTTGTTACCATACACGTAGATGGATTACCATTTGGGAATGTCAGGTGCTGTATGGAAAACGAGGTCTTACTGGCCTTGCAAGTTGATGACCGATACCAATATGCAAATACAACAAACATAACAGACACTTCTTAGCCGTTCGTTGTGATCTGGGTCGACCAGAAACTGGCTGGCGATGAAAGATCGAATTCAGAATAGTAATAATTACTCGTCGATTATTCTTTTCTTTATATGAAAATATAATCGAAATAATTATTCGTGATTGGAAGAGAAACAGTTTATCTTTTGCTCCAGCGATTCGCTACATTTTAAGAATTGCGGGATTTTTCTCACCGAAAGAAAGTTCAGTTCAAAAAGGATTTACACGCGGAGATAAGTGCAGAAAGTTGAATTGGAAGAGACAACTTTTTAAGAAAAGGAAGAACAGCCATTTATATTAATTGAACAACTTTACTTATGCAAGTAATAGAGAATGATATGCAAAACAATGAGTGTAAATAATTCATCCATTCATTGATTTCGTATGAATCAGATGATTCTATTGTTAGCATTGGTTTCCCCGATATTTTATTATGTTAGAATCCTTCCTAGAAATACACTGGGTACTTACAGAAGATACTACGTGAAGGTTGCTAACATCCTAAGTGAAAGTGTTTCTGTGGAACGAACCGGATTCGAACTTAACACATCCAGGTTGTCAGTCCGTGTCGTTAACAACTGAGCCACCGTCACCTCCCAATGTGAATATAAAAAGTTACTATACAGAAAAGGGGTTTTGCGAACTCGTGCTTTCGCGGAACTTACCTTATTTGAAGTGATATCCTTTTAACACGTGCTTTCACCTTATTTGAAGTGATATCCTTTTAACACGTGCTTTCACCTTATTTGAAGTGATATCCTTTTAACACGTGCTTTCACCTTATTTGAAGTGATATCCTTTTAACACGTGCTTTCACCTTATTTGAAGTGATATCCTTTTAACACGTGCTTTCACCTTATTTGAAGTGATATCCTTTTAACACGTGCTTTCACCTTATTTGAAGTGATATCCTTTTAACACGTGCTTTCACCTTATTTGAAGTGATATCCTTTTAACACGTGCTTTCACCTTATTTGAAGTGATATCCTTTTAACACGTGCTTTCACCTTATTTGAAGTGATATCCTTTTAACACGTGCTTCACGCCCAACATATAGTAGTTGTTGGCTTTTATCTCGTATATAGAGGGCCGCTCTCGCGACAGCCGTCTCGGGCTTGGTGTCATAAGGCAGTCAGCCGTTAACTGACGTCGACTGTAGTAGTGGAAAACAGAAAAAAGGAGGGAGAGCCCTAAGCATTTGAGTTTACATAGGCATTCTCATTTTATGAGACATAAAACGAGGCTGAAGAAACTCCGGCATTGGACACCATCTAAAGACTTCCTTTGTTTGGATTTGAAACCAACGGTACCGATGTTGTTCTAATCTTTTGTAATACATATATTAATACATATTACGCTCTTATGTTTGAATTTTCTTAATAATCGAGCAATCTGCTGAGGGTTCTCTCCCACTAAACTTACACACACACGTATATATATATATATATATATATATATATATATATATATATATATATATATATATATATATATATATATATATGTAAAATACTCTTTGTAAAATACTCTTAGCTCGGGGTTTCGAATCACGCGACCAGTAGTGAATAGTTATATCTCTATGCTGATGAGTCCCGATTAAAAAGGACGAAACGAAAAAAAAAAATTTACCCACATCACATTAATCTCCCTGACATAGTTGACAAACTTAATAAAATTGAACACGCTATTTCCTTCACCTTCGAATTAGAAAATAATCACATCCTCAACTTCCTTGATATCATTCTGCACAACACCCCAAACGACCTAAACTTCTCAGTCTTTAGAAAAAAACGAATACATTTTTTTTCACTCCGACCACAACACCAGAATAAAATCCTGAATGATCATAGGCTCGTTCCTCAGAGCTCTTAGAATTTGCAGCGTCGCTTACATCCGCAATGAAGAAACCTATATCCAGAATACTTACCAAGCTTTAAAATATCCTCAATTTGTTATCCAAAAACGCTAAACGCAAAGCCTTTAATATCCACAACAAAAAAAAGACAAACACTACAAAAATTTCCCCAACATAACATCACCAGCACAAATAACACCGTCATCACTAATGGGAAATAAATCTTACATAGTTCTCCCCAATAATCCCATATCTATTTCCTTACAAAAACAATTCAAATCTGACATAAAAATAGTAATATAAACCTCTAAAATAATTAAGGATTTACTCAACACCAAACTCCGTCCCCAACTACACCTTCAAGAACACCTTTTCCCTAGCCGGCATTTACAAAATAAAATGTGCCGTATGTCCGATGTTTTATATTGGTGAAACGGCCAGAAATATAAAATCCCACATTTATGAACACAAAGAAGACCTCAAACAACAATCTCAGTAACGCACTAGTCATACACAAAAACACATTTACCCATTATTTTGATTTGAAAAACTGCAGCCTCCTGAAGACTGAATATTCTCTCCCACGTCGCAAATGCATCGAAAGCGCTATAATACTTGTCTCATCACCATCTAAAATAAACCTCAGACTCGGATCTTATTCCTTAAGCAAACATCTGGCAAAAACGTACTGAAACAATGCAATATATTGCGCCACTGCAACTTTTCGTTTTTACTACATTTAATCCATATTTTTCCATTTCTTTTCCTTCTTTTTTTCCTTCTCTCCCCCTTTTCCCATTTCAACGCCTCTCCGCGCGCATTCTATTTTTCTTTCTGTTTTAAAATAGTTACATACGTGCCAATGAAGTCTTGTTGTGCATTATTCTTTTTTCTATATTTTTACAGTTATATATATATATATATATATATATATATATATATATATATATATATATATATATATATATATATAACGGAAAATATATATATATATATATATATATATATATATATATATATATATATATATAGTATGAACACATATTTATGGCAAGTAAGCTACACAACAACATTTAAGTTTTATTTCTGGGAGAAATCATCAGGATAATTGCATGAATATATGGTTTGCGATTGCGTTTATATCCATGTAGTGTTTAGTATAGCTAAATAATAAATCAGAATGTTTAGAGTGAGTAGCCGACGTCCGGGACGTTGGTGTTGAGTGTCTGGTCTGTCCTCTTCTCTGACGATGAAGGTCGGATGTTAACGTCGTTCCGCCGTTGAAAAACGTCGCAGAAGACTGAAAAGGAAATTGTCCTGAAAAGGAGAGAGTTTGTATTGACAAGGACATATTGATCACAAGAGACTGGTCAGTAAAAAGCACGTTGGTTTATGGGTTCGATTCAGGTCTGGTCGAGGGTGTTGACCGGGATGCGGTGCGGAGGTAAATAGCATCTTGACTGGACAAGTGGTGTTAGTCGGCATTTATACGAGCAATAAAAACAATGGATTCAATAAAAAAAAAAGTTTAATGATAAACGCGTATGCGACGTTTCACTTATACGAGTCAACCCCAACCAGCGGCAGTCAGTAAGAACTGACCTATGTAGCATGCCTGGTCGTCTTAAGCTGACATGACTTGGTGCCTTCTTTAAGAATCAAAAGAAGACACCAACGGCTGTTGGGTGCAATTTGCCAAAGCTACGCTAAGATTTTGCGTAACAACCAGAAAGAAATAAAAAGATTTGATTGCTAAAAATACATTTCGTTAAGTAAAGGAACATTCCGGAAGTAGGTGGGGTGTCAATTAGCGTTATCTACACGCGTATTTCCGTTTTTGAACAAGACAATCTGAAATATGTACAGTCCGAGAAGTTTCCGATAACACCTCGTACCGTTGTCAACTTCGTTTAGAAAGAAAATAACTGTAAAACAAAGAAGAATTAGAAGAATAAGAAGAAGTAGAAGAAGAAAGGATATTGTCAAAGAATAACATAACGAATAATAGAAAATGTATAATACAAATAGAGAATAAAGTTACGATCCGGATATAAAACAATGGTTGCGATTGATAACAAGCTAAATAATAAAAATAAAAATAAAAATAAAAATAAAAATAAAAATAATAACAATAACAATAACAATAACAATAAAAATAATAATAATAACAATAACAATAACAATAACAATAATAATAATAATAATAATGATAATAATAATGATAATAATAATAATAATGATAATAATGATAATAATAATAATAATAATGATGATGATGATGATGATGATGATAATAACAACAATAATAAGAAGAAATCTACCACTCCCTGAACAATTGTGGACTGCTCCCCGAGGAACAAAAAGGATGCTGGAAAAAGGAAAAGAGAGACGCATGATCTGTTATGCATTGATCAAAAGATTCTGAAGGAGTTAAAAAGCAGAAAAAAGAACATATCCATGGCATGGATTGACTACAAGAGATCCTACGACAGAATCTCTCAAGCATGGATAGTTGAATGATTAAAAATGTACAAGATACCCAACGGGGGCATTAATATTATTGAGAAAGCAATAGGAACATGGAGACTAGAACTGACAGATAGAGGACAACACTTGACTGAGATAAAAATACAGAGATGCATTTTCCAAGGAGACTCCCTATCACCACTACTATTTATTATAGCTATGATGTCACTCAACTACATACTCAGGTAATGTGATGCAAGTTTACAGACACAGAAAAAAGAATAAACCAACTCATGTATATGGACGACCTGAAGCCATTTGCAAAAAGCAGAAGGAACTAGAAAAATCTGATAAATACGACCAGAATCGTCATCTAGGACATCCAAATGGAATTTGGAATGGAAAAGTGTGCACTGCTAGAGATGAAAAGGGGAAAACTGGAGACAATAGAGGGCATGGAACTGGCCAACCAAGAGGAGATGAGGGCGCTAGGCGAACAGGAGAGCTATAACTATTTGGGAGTTTCGGAAGCAGACACCATCAAATCTGCATAAATGAAAGAGAAGATTGATAAAGAATACCCGAGAAGAACAAGGAAACTCTTAGAAACGAAAATTATATAGCCGAAATCTAGTAAAATTATTAATAAGATACTCTGGACCATTAATAGGCTGGACGAAAGAAGAACTCAGGCACCTTAACCAGAACATTAAAAAATTAATGACTATGCACTACACCCAAAAGACGATACGGACAGACTCTACGTGAAAAGAAACGAGGCGGGGGTACTGGTAAGTATAGAAGACTGTGTGGAGGACACAAAAAAGAGCTGGAGAAATACATAACCCAGAACACAGAAAGGCTTATCAACGCAGAAAGAGACACCATCCAAATGAACAACTCGGGAAGCACCGAAAGCATAAACAAAAAGACAAGAAAAGAAAAGTGGGAAGAAAAACAGCTACATGGACGTTTCATAAGAATGACAACAGAAGAGATCCACCAACATTCCTAAGAAAAGAACACTTGAACAGAGAAACGGAATCCCTACTGACAGCTGCACAGGCCAATGCGATTAGGGCTAACTACACTAAAGCTATAATAGATAAAACACAGAAAAGCAGTAAATGCAGATGGTGTGGACAAAGAGACGAAACAGTAAATCACATAATAAGTGATTGCAGCGTACTAGCCCCAAAAGAATACAAGAACAGACACGACTGTGTGGGAAAGCAGTACACTGGGAACTATGCAAACAACTGCATTTCGAACACGCAGACAAATTGTACAAACATAAACCAGAGACAGTACTGGTAAAACGAAAATCACAAAATCCTCTGGAACATAGACGTGAAAACAGATAAACTCATACAAGCAAGGAGACCGGATGTGATAATAGTCAACAACAAGGAAAAATCCTGCCAAATCGTAGATTTGGGCATTCCAGCAGACCACAGAGTGAAGATCAAGGAGACGGAAAAACGAAGTGAATACACGGAACTTGCCAGAGAATTTGAAGGGGTATGGAGCATGAAGAAAGTCAATATAATACTAATAATCGTAGGAGCACTAGGAACAGTCCCAGAAACCTGGAGAAAAGACTGGGGGAAATTGAAATCAAAAAGATTACAGAGATCATACAAAGGACGGCAATAAAGAAAATATCCAGAATCTCAAGGAACATTCTCGAAGGCGGAAACCAACCAGTATAAGCTCCGAACAGTAACCAATCACATGGAAATTACAATAGGAAGAAAACAAAACCACATGAAGAAAACCACCACATGAACCCAAAGAACAAAAACTGCAAGAAATTTTATAAACTGTCCTACTCTCAAGTGATGGCAACAGCCTCGGCTGATACCACACAAAATAGTCGTGAAGGGTCAAGGAGAATAAGAAGATCGAAGAGAGACAGCACTAACCAGACCTTCACTGGAAGAGTGCGGAGTGTACTGGTATCTTGGGGAGGCTTATTGCCACCCAGAGGATACCAATAGTCGTTATCAGCGAGAAATCAATGGTAGGCGGCTGTTGCCATACCGCAAGATCATTTGCAGTGGTGATCGAAAAAAGGCGGAAAGCACTGGGAATGTGGGGAGGCTTTTTGTCACTCAGACTCCAGGGAACACCACCGGTTATTATCAGTGAGCAATCACTGACGATGACTTGTGTGAGAACTCCTAGTGAGTACATACTACTACTACTACTACTACTACTACTACTACTACTACTACTACTACTACTAATAATAATAATAATAATAATAACTTGCCAGAAAATTGAACGGAATATGAAACACGGATAAGGGACGAGGAGAAATTGGAATCAAAGGGAAGGTTGATACGATACAACGAACGGCAGTGATAAAACAACCTAAATATTAAGAAAAAAGTTTTTGAATGCGGAAACCAACTCACACAATCAACGAACGCGTACTAGCCACAGATAAATGGAAAAGGAAAAAAAAATGCGGTGGCACCAGCCTCGGATAACAACACACAAACTTGTCGTAAAAGGTCAAGGAGGATGGAAAGACAGAGGAGGGAGAGCACCAACCAGACCTCCAATGGAAAGGGTGCGAGAGTACTGGAACCATTGGGAGGCTTATTGTTACTCAAATTCAAGAGAAGACCAACGGTCGTTCATTGGTTCACCCTATGTTTTTCAACATTGCCAAATAAAACATGAACTAATGCAGCAATTATCTTTGTTCGTTGTTTGCATTTATATTATAGGTTTTATATGATACTGCTTACTTATGTTTATTTTTTTACGTTTTAGTTTAAAATTGTTTTTGTGTGAATGAAAATTCCCGTTGAAATCAAAATGGCGTCGATTTGATAAACATTGAAATACGCATACGCACGGAGTTATTATTTGTTTTTTTTTCTTTTCATCTATCTGTTTTCAATTGGTTTAGAATCACGTTTTTCAACGGGGCGTCCTCGGTACCCTAAGCTTCCACATATGATTCTTAAGGTTTCCGCAAAAGCAAGTGACATAAGCTAATGTACTTTTGACTTTTTATTTAATTTCAGATACCTACTATTACTAAACAAGGGCAATATATTCTTGCTATATTGGCATATACACATCATCGTATTTAACCTATTATGTTATTTAGAAATAAAACAATCAATGGAAAAAAATTAGTCATGTATCAGCGGAGGAGACATGTAGGTGACATTTTGCCTTGATTTACCTTATGTCTTTTCAACATTGCCAGTAAATGATGAATAATATTTTTTGTTAATGAAGATTCCGTAATACAGTATTATCAACGAAAATTATAATTTAATTAGCATTACTGAAGAATGTTAAAAAAAATTATACTATGATATTGACTACATAAACTACGATGGAAATCAAATGAGAAAGATACGATGTATATGTGTTTATTTTTTTGCGAAGGGATTTCTTGAGACATGTCAGTTATTTTAAGGTTACGCGATGGTGAAAAGGTTGAGAGATGCTGCTGTAGACTAATTTGCGCTTGCTATTATTTCCTATTTTCTTAAGCTTCGAATGGAATGTCTGCAGAGCCACAGCAGATGGCCTAAAATTTGGAAATAAGCACACATTTCCCACGGGAAGCTGGAAGTCGAAGATGCATAGAGACCATAACTAAACCAAAACATCTTATTTGTCTCCACCCCTTTTATCCCGACAAACACCTGAAGTATTAAGAATATTTGATATTCTCTTGCCACGTTTTTGTAGAAACCACGTGTTTGAGTTTCTTTCCCAACAGGCTGTCGCCATGTTGTGCGTTGTGTTTTCCTGTGTACACACGATGGGCAGAAATAAACAAAGGAAATAGATGACGATTAAAAAACAGTTGCTCTTACACACACACACACACACACACACACACACACACACACACACACACACACACACACACACACACACACACCCACACACACACAGAGAAATAAACACACACACGCACACGCACACTTATATATATATATATATAGTCTCGGAAGTTTCTCAACCATTAAAACAATATTAAAAAAAAAAATTTAAAAAAAATTATAGTCCAAAGTCTTCCAGTGGAAAATCACTCATGTAAGTCAATTTATTTTTTACAGTTATTATATTAGTTTATTTCTAACACTATTTTAAGGGATCATCAGTTGTTTACCATGAAAAACTGTTTCGGGAATTTAATATATATATATATATATATATATATATATATATATATATATATATATATATATATATATATATATATATTAACATAGTTCACCCCAAACAAGGCAGGCCGCCACTGTAGACGTAAGGGGCTACTGAGAAAAAAAGGGAGAAGGTTTTTTTTTTGGGGGGGGGGTCAACCTAAATTGGGAGCTGCGCAACGAGATGTCTGTTTACATTAGTTTTTAATTTCTGCATGTCAGTACCGTCGGGGAAACATGGGGCAGGGATGGAGTTCCAGAGGCCAGCAG
>OY744515.1:19236303-19278803 GCA_963556195.1 Sepiola atlantica
GTTAAACCTCCGACCACAAACCAAAGTGCCGTTACTTAAAACAACGATATACTACCAATGTGCTGATTGAGAATCCCTCAAAGATCTCACACGATATGCGCCTTGGTATGGAACTTTTTCTTTTACTACTTAACAGTGCGCAAACTAGGTAACAGAATGGGTTCAAGCAGGCACAGAAGCATTTGTACCGATGCAGAAATTCCATAGTAAATATCACTCGCTATGATGGTTCACTTTAAACTGTGCAGCTGCTATTGCGCATAAACAGCAAGCATCCCACCGTTCCAACCGCCGTAAGTCAGATGCAAATAAACACAAATGTATAGCATTAAGAAACCACTGCCGCTAAGAGTAGATACACGGAGATGACCAGAAAACGCACCGAGTCGCAGAAATTAGGAACTCGTGATGTCGAGAAAATCTGTAATATTCTGGTTGACAATGGGCAAACAACAATCACTTCACTATCCATGATGTCGCTTGTACTGCAACGGATAAGGCTGAATTTCCTGCCCAGCGGTTTGTTTTAAACTCTACTTTGAACTCCACAAACCACTATCTCCCTAATCTTATCCCTGCCATAGTAATTAAGAAAGGTGTAGCTGACTGGACCCTGTCATCTCCAAGCTCTATAATCGATACCTTGCTGAATCTTGCTTCCCTGATAATTGGACAATTTCCTTTCGTACAAGTTTTCAAGAACTCTGGTGAAAGAACTCACCCCATAAGTCTCTTTCGCCCTTCGCTAAAATATTTGAATTATTAATCAATCTCCCGATAATTCGCCACCTTGAAAATGCTAAACTCCCTTTTGACAAGCAGTATGGATTTAGGTAATCACTTTCTAGTGCAGATATCATCACGGTTATTTCTGAACGCACATATCATTCACTGGATAAGGGAGGTGAATCTAGGACCGTAGCGCTTGGCATATTCCAAACTTTTGACAATGTTTGGCATGAATAAAAGTCTTCTTAAGAAATTAAATTCTTACGGTATTACTGGACGAATATTTAATATAATCAGATCCTCCTTCTTTAGCAAAAAAGAAAGAACCAGGTCGTTCTCGATGGCCGTACATCTAAACAACATAACCTTAATGCGGGTGTGTCTAAGAAGTGGATACTTTTAACCTTTATTGTTCCTGATTTTTATAAACGACTTCCCTGATTCAATCGCGTGCGAGATGGGTATATTTGCTGATGACACGATGCCATATTCTAGACATGTGTGTAAACAGAACACACATATCCAAAACAATGGCTAAATCCTTAAAAATTACCATCAGTCTGTAGTAAAATGGGGCCATAAATGGATGGTAACATTTAATGCTACCAAGACAAAGATCCTTTCTTTTAATAATTATAAGAAACTTTTCCAACCACCGATTGCCATGGCTGATACTATCTTTCCCGAGAGCCCAACGCTTACATTCCTTGGTTTGATATTCACCGGCAATATTAATTGGAATTAATACATAGAAGATACTGCCAAGCCTGCTGCAAATAATGTTGGCTCCCTCTACCGGACTAGTAAACTTCTCACATCTGCCAGTATCATGTATCTCTATAAAGCCACCATTCGCCCGTGCATGTACTTTTGTTGCCACATCTGGGCTGGTTCACCTACCACTAGTCTCTCCCTCTTGGACAGGGTACAAACATTTTCTAACCCAATAGGTTCAGCACTGTCTACCAAGCTTTAGCCTTTGTCCCATCGTCGCAATGTTGCATCCCTGTGCTTGTTTTACAAGTACTTCCACGGAATATGTTCCGACGAACGTACTGCACTTGTTCCCCCTTCGACGTAAATACTCCCCGACAAACCTGACTATCAGCAAAATTCCACCCCATTCACCTTCTATTCTAATAACTTATTTCCTCGGCCTTTGTAATTCCCTCCCTGCTCCCGGTTGTACCAGCCTGCAGAAATCTAAATGTAATGTAAACAAGCATCTTGCTGGACAACTCCCCACTTAGTATGCCTCCTTTTAATATGGCCCTTCATCACAATAGCATCTTATGCCTAAGTGGCAATGTGCCTTGTTTGGGGTGTATACAAGTTTTTTAAAAAGCGAGTCGAACTTCTGCATAGAGTTCACGAAGATCGTGTTTCAGGATTTTCCCTTTTCTTCGTCACAGCTATTCGTTAACCTGACGGAAACCGAGAGCAACAAGATTCAGCGATTGCATGCGAAGTCGGGGAAGGTTTAGCCCAGAACACACAAAGGAATAGCACAGATTCAACATTGTCACTTTTACTTTATTGATTTGCAGTTCCGCACCTGACACGCGCAGAGGAACAAACAACCAGAGGGCGACGGATCTTGGTGTCGACTTTCACTAGAGCTCTGTTAACTGAATTACGATCTTTATACTGCTTGTACCTAAATCTGCATAGCCCTGACACTATCATGTTGTCACTGCCCCTACCACGATGAGGAAGAGTTGGATTTTAGGAGAGTCCCTGATTGCTCGCGTAGTGAAATTAGAAAGGTATTATTTTCCCAACGGAAATCCGGGCAGGGGTCAGACGGCGCGGATCGGTTGGCAGAAAAACATGATTTGTTTCGACATGGAGGCATGACACCTTGTTGTCTTGCCGGTAGCGATCTGCTCATTGGACGTGAATGTCTTGGGTTTTATAGATGTTCACATCGAACATTCTGGAATAGTTTTTTGTGCCTAACACACCGATTAGCTACTTGTTTCGTAGATGTTTTGTCATTATCTTTTAAATTTCTATAATTTTCACTTTTCAAGTTATGGATGGTTGGCTGTCATAAGAGATTAGATTACTACTACTACTACTACTACTACTACTACTACTACTACTACTACTACTACTACTACTACTACTAATAATAATAATAATAATAATAATAATAGTAATAATTCAATAAAGAAGATCAGATTTGGTAATGATCGACAAGAAGGGAAATCCTGCCAAATCGTAGATTTCGTCTTCCCAGCAATCCACAGGGTGAAGCTTAAGGGGGCAGAAAAGTAAAGTAATTCAAGGAGCTTGCAAGAGAACTGAAGGGAATATGGAACAAACAGAAAATTAGAGTAAGTGTAAGAGCACTGGGAAAAATTCCGAAAAACCCGCGAAAAAATTCTTTTGATTCTGTGCCACACTTAGCTGATGTCAAAACTCTCTGCAATGAATGTTAAAATGCTCTTTTTAAGTGGTTGGAAGTGTTGATCCTCAGTCGAAAGTCACGGGCAGCATTCTTCATCGTATGAAATGTCATCTGGTGTACCACAGGGATCTGTTCTTGGTCTCTTTCTGTTTGTTGCATATATGAATGACATAGATACAAACTTAAAGAATGCCACTGTACTGAAAGGTACAGTTGACAGCAAGTGGTATATTGAGACGAAAAGGGACAGATATTTTCTTACAAGCAGATATGATATGTTAATAGATCACAGACTGGCAATTGAAACTAGCTGTGGACAAGTTTAACCACCTTTCACAGGGAAGAACATTATAGCGTCCATATATTCCCTTTAAAACACTAATATCAATAAGTCTTCAAGTGAATGGGACCTGGGCATTACTCTCTGCAACGATTTGCGTTGGACAAAGCACATCTCTAAAATTGTCTAGCAGATCGAGTATGTCTTGACAAAACTCAGCCAGACATTTCTTAGCAAGTATCCTTTCATATATTCAACGCTGTACATAGCTATGGTGCGACCACACTCAGAATTCACATCTTCAGTCTGAATCTCCTATCTGGCTCAGAACATTGACCATCTCGAAACCGTCTAGAGACGTGCAACCAAATGAATAACCTTTTATCTGGCAACTGACTTGGTAAACACCCACAAAATTATTAACCACCTCACCAACAACAACCCTGAACACTTTTTTTTAATATCCATGTGTCTAACACACGTGAGAATGCCTACACAGTCAGAAAACAGCACAGCTCCCATGACTTTCGAAAACATTTTTTCACGCTGAGAATTACCGAAGCATGAAATAAACTGTCGACATCGGTTGTTGACTGTCGAGACACAACCTCCTTAAAAATCATCATGCTTCCCGAAATTCGTCAAAACTACACGTGATGTTCTTCTTCATACATATGCACGCGTGCATATCATGATTCATACGCTGTTTATTTCACTGACAATTGTGCATTGTACCGTGCACTACACATGCACTTTCGATTAGTTGTAGTGCACCTGAATACTGAACACACGGTTTTCATTATTATTATTTTTCTTACTAAGACGATCCTAAGGGAACATATACGACAGAATAGATGCATAAGAAATTTCCCATAATGTGACACCTATTTCGCACAACCGCGTTTTTTTTGCGTGTTTTTATGTGTGGTGCGAGAGAGAAGGTAGCACCATGTTTTCGAGTGGTTAAAAATATTTGCACTTTTTAAATGGTTCACAGAGTGAGCAAAAACAACTTCCTGGATGATTTTTTACGTTTGGTCTTACTAAGAGGTAAAATGTAAGTAAAATACAAAATTATACATATTCTAAAATCGGAAAATGAAAAAGGAAAACCAAAAAATGGATGTTTTTTATGTGTACATCAACGTTTCGTCTTTATTTATAAGACTTCATCAGGATGATAAAATTGCCATCCTGATGAAGTCTTATAAATAAAGACGAAACGTTGATGTACACATAAAAAACATCCATTTTTTGGTTTTCCTTTTTCATTTTCCCATCACGTCGGATTACCTTCATCCTTCTCTTCCCATATTCTAAAATGTTTATTACTTTTGTGGGAAGCAAATAAACCCAACCAACCAACCAACCAACCAACCAATTTTTAACGTTCAAGAACTTTTGAAATACAACGATATATAACAAACACTTAAGGAGACCGTTAACAGGTATCATCCGAAAATACGTTCCATATTGTAGCTATAACAAGTGATATATCTCGTCACACCTAACACACATTTTCGTATTAAATATGTTACTTTCATTATAAACAAGTACAACAGAAACTAGTAGGTTAAACTATAAACAACAACAAATAACAAATCGGGTACCAATTATTTTCTCTTGTTAACATACGGATAAACTTTCAATTTACTTAACATTTTCGTGTAAGCTGTAGATTTTAGTAGAAAATCTACAGCTTACTTTGTGTATAACAAATACTTTAGGATACGTTTAACATTGACATGTATCACCCCAAAAATAAATTCCACATTGTAGCTATTACTGGTATCTCGACACACTGAGCAAACTCTTTCATATTTAATGTGTCATTTTGATTAAAAACATGTACTACAAAATATATATTACACGTGGACGCTAAAAAATCAAAATATCACAGATACATTTGTCAAGAATAGGGTCCCAATTATTTTTCCTTACATGTAAACTTTCAGTTTACTTATTAGCGACTAGAGAAAGTGGTTCTTCTCCTGTTGATTATCAGTCTTTCGAGCTGGGATCAAATTTCACTATCGTTTGCAGCCTAAGTAGAAGGACGAAGCAATTTTTTTTTATGCATTGTGGTTTGTTATAATTCAAGTCAGCCATTTTAATAAATTATTTCGCGAAATAAAAATCATATTTAGAAACAATTTATTTACGAAAATTAATTTACAGATAACATTAAATCCACTAGAATACATTTCGGTTTCTTTGAAAACGAATAAACCATTTTACAGTAACCAGTCCTTTTCGTGGGAGCTGGATCATCCTAAAATACGTTCCACATTGTAGCTATTACTGGTGTCTCGTAACACTGAGCGAACTCTTTCATATTTAGTGTGTCACTTTGATTATAAACATGTACGACAAAAATATATTACACGTGGACTAAAAAAAAATCACAAATACATTATTTGTCAAGAATAAGATCCCAACTATTTTTTCTCTACATGTAAACTTTTAGTTTACTTATTAACGAGTAGAAACGGCTGCTTGTTCACAAAAGCGTTTTTTTTAGCTGCTGCTTGTTTTTGTTATCGTAACGTACGAACTAGTACGACTGAATTTAGTAAAAGGTTCATTTGTTTTGTTTTTAGACGTGTTTCTTTTTACTAGAAAACATTGTAATTAAATAAACAATTACGTGATTAAAATAAAATAGGTTTTATTAATTTCTGAGACTTAAAAAATATATTTTTGGACGGTGTTTTCGTAAAAACCATTAGGGATGACAGACATTAACTATCCGCTTCGTCGCTTTAATGAATAAAAATTAAATTTCTCGATGAATAGAATCATATTTAATAACTACTATTATGACAGAGTATCATATTAACATCAAATCTTTCATTCGACTTTCATCTTTATCAATGTCATGGCCTTGTTTTGTTTTTAATCTTCTATTATATAAAGGGAAGTCGTATTTTTTTCTGTTCGTCCAGTTAAAACTAAAAAAAATACAAAAACTACACTTACACAACTTACATATTCGAATTTAGTATAACCCGCACTGGTAAAAAGATTCTGTAATTTTCACTCGCTTTAGATCACTACAGTCCAAATTAATGAATTGTTAGTTAATTTTAAATTCTTGTTAGTAAATGTTTAAAAAACAACACTGAATGTATGCCAAACAGTCAGCTGCTGATGACATTTTCTGTTTTTGCCTTCTTTTATTTTTACTTTCTATTATATTGAAGCAGTTGCAAAAGTTTGCGCATGAGAGAAAGAGTGAGTGAGTTTGTTTTGTTTAACGGCACTTCAACCTCTGTGGGGTCATTTAATGCCAAGAAAAGGTTTAATTGCTTTTGTTCTTAGTGTATGGGTTTTTATAGCTTTTTGCTTTATTTTGTTATATTTTGTTGAGGAGACTAACATGTTTTAGGAAATGTATTATTTCTTCTCGCATGGTGCCCTTGAAAAGGTACTTTAGGTTATCTGCCCCTGATAGTATTTGGGGTATATTTGTTTGAATGTGTCACATTTTGTAAGAATGTGTTTGACTGTAAAGGAAACTTTACATGTTTGACATTTCGAGGGGTTATTCTCTTTTTAGGTGGTGCGAATGTGTCATGTGTTTGTGTCCTATCCTGATTTTACTCAGTACTATATCCCATCTTCGATTGGTCAAGTGGTTATGTAGCTTCTGGTTTGATTTCAGGTTGATGCTTGTATAGTTTGTTATTTGGGAACATGTCCCATGTTATTTGCCATTTTTTTTTATATGGATTATTTTTTGCTTTGTAATCTCGTTCAATCCATGAAAGAGAGAGAGAGAGAGAGAGAGAGAGAGATAGAGAGAGAGAGAGAGAGAGAGAGAGAGAGAGAGAGAGAGAGAGAGGGGTAAAAGAAAGATGTTACACATACTTTAAAAAGATTCTTCTATTTTCTTATCCAGGATCCCGAGCAACACCGGGCATCCCTGCTAGTTTATAACTAAGATATTGTTTTGAGTAGTGTTACCTAATAAACTAATCACGGTGTTAGGCGAAATACGTGACAATTCTTTTTTTCGTAATTCATTAAATACTCGTTGCGATTCTTCGTTTATTTTTGTTTGTTCTCAAAAACTTTATAAACATATAGCGAAACAAAAGGAAGCGTATAATTATATCGAGTAGCATATTCAAACACGACTCTTCCCGTAAAGGTTCATATTCAAACACGACTCGTAAAGGTCAGTCAGTTTATGTTTTTATTGCGCACGTGGGTATCAGTTTCACACAACTACAAAATAACTTATATTCTTTTTATGTGTGTTATTTCTACCAAAATTATTCATAATCTCATACGCTAAAGAGAAACAACACACACCAAAAAATAACGACTTCAAACAGATTTGTTTTACGAGTTGGATACCCGCGATGCCCTCCTTAGTGGTGACCTTTTGCAAAATTATTACACTGAAAAGATAAACAAATTTTTCAAAAATCCATATAAACTTGTTACCAAAGCCCCCCCCCCCCCCAAAAAAAATTCCATTTTCATGTTCCATTATTCTTTCTATTTTTAGAAAATTGTATCTTTAAAATGTGTGAAAAATATCATTTTAATTTTTAAAGAAAATCACTTGATCTGATCGATAACAATCAATCATTTGATTGCATCAGATATTTAGATGGGAGAGAATCAAGTGTGTCGCTTGGAGACTTGGCGCCAGATCCTGCTGGTTTCGAGACATTTTCATCCCAGCAGACTTCTCAGGAATTCTCCGTGAAGATCCCTTTCCGAACCGGCATCTGTTGGACTGCCAAAGGTTCAAAATGATGAGTGGGTCTAGAAAGTCACCCTGATACAGAAGACATTGAATCATCACACAGAGAGATTGCGCAACACTCCGGAAGTCATTGCCACTAAAATGCTATGGTTGGGAATCAAATAAGTACTCCCTTTTCAGTGATAAGGGGTGTCGTGAATAAGACATGTACTACGACACTCCTTTACGACATCCGTATTTGTGTATCGTCCCTTCTCCGGATTAAGGCAGTCCGCCATATTCGGAAATACCCATTGCACCTGCGATTCCAAACCTGCTTGTATTTCGCCGAATAAAGCTTGGATGAACTTATCTTCCGATGCTTCTTAGTTTTTATTCTTGACAACAATTATTTCAAATCTATTTTTATTTTCAAAGTGTCAGAATTCCGATTTTAAAACCTAAACGGAACTGTCAATCGCAACAGCTACTGCGCGTATGACAAAAAAAACTTAATTATGCCCACTCCATCACACACACACACACACACACACACACACACACACACACACACACACACACACACACACACACACACACATTTCCAGGATGAACAATAAAAAATACATAGTCTAAGAATATTTTCTGACCAATAAGCAAAAATACTTCTTGATTTTTATCAACAAGCTCTAAGGCGCCTATCAGTCATCGTGATCGTGGGAAAACCCATCGAACCAAACCGCACGGAATGACTCCGCCACAATTCGCGCAAGTCAAACCCGTCTCAAACAGATGCGTCCAAGCCATTATCTAACATAAAGAGCTATGTTTGTATTTATTGTTTTATGAAATAAAGGATGCAGCCCCCACAATTTAGAACATAAACGGTTCTTATAAAAGTTACTGGTAATCCCTGCACGTGATATTATCCCCTTAAAATGGATAACGCTGATGACCCTGCTAGTATATTATATAAAGTAAATTCGTATTTTCTTTTTTAGTGTGTTTCCGGGGAAAACTAAGAAACTACACAAGATACATTTATAAAACCTACATATTCTGATTCAGTAACACCTCGATTTGGTTCTGGCAAAAAATACCCGAACATTAGTGCATTTGGGGTCAAAAGAAATTACTTTTGTCCATTCTTACCGGAAACTCAGTCAAACAGTCAGTCAATTGATAACTTTCTTTCTTTTATATTTTTGAACAAATTTGTCCGTCAATGAGAGAAATGTGTTTAAAAGTAACGTGAAAGAAAGATACTTTTTAAAAACTCTTCTGTTTTCTTAGCCAAGACTCCGGGCAACGCGAAGTAGCCCTGTCAGTCTATTATATAAAGAAAAGTCATATTTCTGTCTGTTTATTGCATGCCCCCGCCTAAAACTCCCAAAGATACACTAACAAACCTTACACATTTCGATTCAGTGTTACCCCGAGCGAGTTATGGTATAAACAAAACACTCTCATATACATTCGCTTGGGATCACCAATGCCGAAATTATTGTATGGCTGGATCAGAAAAGTTTTCTTTTATTCTTAATGTAAATGTTCGGAAAAGAACACTAAAACAACATCAAACAGTCAGTTTTTCTCTTTTTTCTGCGAAAGATATGAAACATATTTTTTAAAAACTTTTTTATTTTCTTATCCATGTCCTCGGGCAACGCCGGTTAACTCTGCTAGTATGAATATGAATACTAACAAAACGGAAAGCTTACATCCGTTCTTGATAATCATGAATCAGCGACAATACTCTAATTCTATGGACAATAATCCACGAGGAACGGTTCGAGAACTTATTGAATGTAAGTGTTTTAAGAGTAACTATATATTGTCATCTCACAGCAACTGGAAAAATAAATGAATTGGTAAAATTGATTCTACATGAACTCAATGAAGTTCAAAAACTGTGATTTCGTGGATTTTGTTCGTCGCAGATTAATGTGGTTATGCTTTAATTACTGAGATATGATATTTTTTGACGGTATTCGCCATATTCCTCCGATATTTCCCCAACACATTACCTTATATATAAGCATATATAAGCATTATAAATGTGTTGCTATTCTGACCACTAAATCTAAAACTTTGGGTTCTGGTCCAGGAGGCAATTCTTACAAACTTTCGATTATCCAATTCCAGTCAATTTGGTTTTGTGGCATTATAAACATTCTATTCAAAATTCTATTGTCATTTAAAACCAAACATGTAAATTATGATTTCCTTATAGACGCAAACATAAAATCACTGCGGAAATATTTTCATTTTAAAGGTATAGGAATTTATTAAAACTCCCAAACTAAACTTGATTGGTATTTTCCTAGAATTATTCTGGTATTTTCCTTGATTTTTCCTGCTATTTTCCTGCTATTTTCCTTGTCTTCTGTTAAATAACTGAATCATGTTACTAGCAAATATTTGTATTTTCCTCTCGTCAAACACACCGATTTTTAACACCTGCCCCGAATAGCATAACACAACTTTATTTGGAAATAGGAAACATTCTCAAATAAAGAGCACCGGTAAATTCTTCAATGGAACGTGAAAAGTGTCTTCCTTTATTTGCTATGACTCTCCCACCTTGATGAAACTTCTTGGAAATGTTCGTTTGTTTCAACAAATTTGATTTCGTTTTTCCTTTTCTTTTAAAAAGCACGTTTATCGTGGCAGTGGCACTTACGGTAAATGTACAAATCACAATTTGAGTATTTCACACAGTTTTGTGCTCGCGAATCCGCCGCTAATATCGATGCGGCGCTTATTGTTCACAATTCCTGTTTCAAATAAAACTTCAAATCGATGATGCGCACAGAAAAGAATGAAAAAATATCTTTGAACTTCGAACAAACTAGGATCTGTTTTCTTTCGCATTCATGTTTCTGCCGATGTGGACAACAGTGAAACCATCTGTTGCCATTTTGTTAATATAATCATGGCCTCCGTTCAATCTTAAGACACAATGGATACCTCCTGTAAGGATGTCTGCGCGTGTAATTGTGAAGCAAGGGTTGCGCAATCCCAACTACATCTCTCCTGAATCGGCACTGATTGATTCCAGTGGCAAGGAGAAATCCAGAGAAGCAAAAAAGCACATGTAACACCTGGTACTTATCAAATGGTTACCCATTTAGTACTGGCCAGGCTCAACGTCGCTTAACTTCGGTTTAGAATTACCTTTGAAGCAAGTGCAATAAGTAATTCAAATTCAACTATGATTCATCAGTTATTTTCTATGTTAGCGTAAGTACTATTAGGCACAATATGTAAAGTAACGTAGAATAAAACATTGGTTTATATTTATGAATATTTCATGTATATTAACATTCGTTTATATATATATATATATATATATATATATATATATATAAATGAATGTTAATATACATGAAATATGTATATATATATATATATATATATATTTCATGTATATTAACATTCATTTATATATATATATATAAATGAATGTTAATATACATGAAATATATATATATATATATATATATATATATATATATATATATATATATATATATATCAAGGGAGGCGCGATAGCGCTCTATCCCTTAATAGACTTCAAAAACGACCTATGCTAGAAATCTCATTTCTTTGATCAGTCATAACTCAAAAACCAATAAACCAAATTAGTTAAAACTCTGCACAAAATTTTCATTTGATAGGTTCTATAAGTGTGTAGAATTTCAGCATCATTAGTCAAGGCAACCCAGAGATCCAGAAAGGTCAGGAGTGATTTTATGTTATCCGTGTGTACGTACGTACGTGTGTGCCACCCTGTATCTCATCAACTATTTGATGGATTCAGCTGATTTTTGGCAGAGATAGAGGTTCTAGGGTCTAGTCTAGTTGATATCATTTTAATTTCAGTTTACCATATACCTTAGTTTTCCGGAAAATTCAAAAAACCTTAAAAATTACCGTTGTCTTGAGGCATAGCCTTTACAAAAGTAGTGACATTCCATGATAAATGCCAGTATACTGAAATCATGTGCCCTTAATAGGGTTAAGATGAAAATTCATATACACTAAATGTACAAAAGCAAGGAAATTCCCAAAGTTTTACACTTTTATTGTCATTAAGGGTATGACTATATATCAACCAAACCATTTCATTATCACATCACTACAGTATAAATCTCTATGTATGAGTGGATGAAGTGTGTGAGGTGCGCTGAAGAAAAATTCCTACCAGTAAAATACATAGCCCTATTGTGCTCGCATACCCTTAATGACAATAAAAGTGTAAAAATTTGGGAATTTCCTTTCTTTTGTACATTTAGTGTATATGAATTTTCATCTTAACCCTATTAAGGGCACATGATTTCAGTATACTGTCATTTATCATGGAATATATATATATATATATATATATATATATATATATATATATATATATATATATAATACAAAGCACATTTAAAACGATGAATGTGTATACACAAAGCGTTTTAAGTGTTAACAATCTTAATACATGACAGAATCTTTCAAACAAAGTAGACATTTAAAAAATTAGATTTGAAAATATATTTTTTTTGTCACATAAACAATAAATAATGAAGGAATACCTGCAGATTTCATAAACACAGTGCTTTCAATGATTTCATGACAAAAAAAACCCCGATCGCCTGGCGGTATTTCCTTTTTGAAATTGTGTCGGCACTTTTGCGCCCTCATCAGTAACAGAATCAGCGACAAACCCTGAACATGTAACAGCGTCAGCAGAGGACCGCAAGCGATCAAAATACGCCGGTCTTCTCGATAGATTTGTATTCCAACCGACAGCCGTAGAGACGAGTGAAGCGATTGGTCCCACTTCTTCAACCGTCTTGGTCTATTAATGACGCGTTGCATCAGAGATCATCGTGAATTGACTTGGCTCTTCATCGCCATTATTTAAGGCAACGCCTTGAGCCTGCTCTCGGCCTGACCAACCAGCTGAGTATCCGATGAAACGTCCGAATATATCCACAAAGGAGAAAAAAAGTTTTTTCCAGTCGTTTAGACAACTCGTTTCCCCCTTTTCAACAATGAGTTCTCCTTAACCCCTTTTTCCATTAAACTCCTTTAAATGAGCAATGTTCCTACACATCAGGCTAGCAATAAACTCCTTAATCGAAACTAAGGTTTTCACAACATTCGCATACCACACCGTCTGAACGTCGAATAAACTTCCTTTGCCTACACATGAATTTCGATGATTTGAGTTGAGGTAGAAAAACCTCGTCATATGACCTTTTTAAGTACTGATCACTGATGAAGCCCATTTCTTCATGCAAGCCGGGAGAATCGTTGACATCAGTCTGGTAACCTAGTGACTGTCTTTTCTTTTGGCTTACCCTTTGTTGTCAGATTGAGGTATGGATCAGTTCGCTTGTAGGAGGCCATCTTCCTAGACATTACTGCCTCTTTCGGAAGGGGGTTATTGCTAACCGCCTGAGACCCCCCCCCCACCCTCTTTATAAGGGAACGCCGATTGATTGGTTCATTTACGGCTATTTTTCTACCTTCCAGAGTGCCTCTTTGGGGGGGTTATGGTCCGCACTTTAAAAAAACCTTGTGTTACATCTTGCTGCCGTTTAAATACCAAATCCCTTTCGTTATAAAGGTAGATGTTTCGGTTCTTTGATACGACAGAGGCGCGTGAAAAAAAAATTTTCTTTTTGTTTAGAAGCAGAAAGAAGCTATAATCTTTAACTTTTACTTTCTAATCGACAATTTAAAAACTTCAAAGTCGCTTTCGAATTTTGCAGCGTCACGATATAGTACAGAAGTCGGCCATCTTAATCGATCATTAATATATGAAAAATGGACGCCATATTGTTACTTCGTAATATTTCGAAATTTGAAAGTGATTTTGAAGCCTTTAAACTACCTAGCTTGAATGAAAGTTTAAAGACAGAAGGGAAATATGCATGTTAACACGTGCCCTTGTCGTATAAAAGAATCGGGGTTTCGCTCCCCAGCCATAATTATGTACATATAATCTGGATCACAATCTACAGTTCGAATTAATGGTTTTCTTTACTTTTTAGCTTGCTTGTTGGTGGGATGATATTTTCCGAATCTGTGTTGATCCCCAGCGGGCATGCCCCAAAATTCTTTATAGGCCTCGTACATCTTAGCAGATGTTGCCACAGAAATACCGTTTTGTGTTTGTTTTGATAAACAGGACACAAACGCACTAAAATGCGTCTGCCAGATGCTTTTGCAACCCTAATAGAAAATGATGTACACACACATGCGCACCCATTATATATATATATATATATATATATATATATATATATATATATATATTATACACAGGCAGTTATACACACACACACACACATATATATATATATGTATATATATATGTATATATATAGTATACACAGGCACATACAGACATATTTATTTATTAGAGAATGTCAGATATCGTTAAATATATATCTCTTTATATATATATATATATATATATATATATATATACATTCAAATTTAAACTAATTAGAAAACAATTTTTGAGTTAACTACAAAGATCAATTACCAACTTGAAAACACCAGTAGCTCAATATTTAGTGAGATAGAGTTGAATATATATATATATATATATATATATATATATATATATATATATATATGAATTTTTGACAATTTAAATAATTTTAAAACGTTGTTTCAATTAAAGAGTAAACACAAAGGTATTAAAGTTGTTTCAAGATATTGTTTATTTTAAATCATACAATGCAACATGAAATATATATATATCATACACATACATATACATATTATATTATACACATATATTATTATTATTATTATTATTATTATTATTATTATTATTATTATTATTATTATTATTATTATTATTATTATTATTATTATTATTATTATACTAAATGTAAGTTGATTGACATTTAGTTTTCCTAAGGGTTTTTCTATATACTTTTAAATATAAGATACATGTAAAAATATACTTTAGATCTGGAATTGATTTATGTTTGAAAAAATGTTTTAATTGTTTTAATTGGCCATAAGTTATAATTCACTGAACATATCACTCACCTATCTCTTAGCTATCTTAAAGCCCGAACTCGTCTAGCTACCACCACTGCAAAGTACTTTCTTTTCTGCTTCTGTGTTCCTAAAACCAAGCCATAAACAGAGTTTTCCCCAAGAACTTCCATCTGTAGAACACAATACCACGGAACTGCTGTCGAATAATCCTCTTAAATAATCAAATTCTGTGCTTTCCACACACCGTTTCTAATCATCACAGAGTATTGTTCGTACTGCAAATGAAAATCCTATTAACTCTTATGTTCGAGTGGTATTAAGCTTTGGTAAATTGTTACTTATTATAGTTATCCACACACACCTAGTTCGTCGTCGCTACGACTAATCAGTGTGGTGTAATGTAGTGAGATTCGAAACCTAGACCTCAATGGTGTGTGCCCGGTGCTCTACCGACTGAGCAAATGAAACTATATATGATTGTATTCTTTTCTGTACGTAATATGGAGAGTTCTCCATATCAGTGATAAATCTGATAAAAATCTGGGGTTGGAAACTGTTATGGTTTGATTTTGATCTACCCTATTTCGGAAATAGATGTATTCTTCCAGACACTATATATAGAGAGTTACGACGAAGTGTCGTGGCAGTCATAGCCACATTACCGGACGCAGACATTCTATAACATTCTATTGTGTACTTCTGTAAATCCACTCTTGTAAATATACCACCATGTTGTCTTAATTATTATCGGCCATTCAATGTCACAACACTGGCGACGAGGATTCAAACCTATGCCACAACACTGACGACTTATTTGGGCCAACATAATTCGAACGAATGCCGCACAGCACTGGTAACAAGGAGTTGGAATTTATTCGGACACAAGAATAACCACGACTTATGTTGCACATAACTCTGGCAACGAAAACTTGGATTTATGTAGATACTACATAACCATTACTACAAGTGGAATGTTGGATTTTCAGAAAAAGACTTTGGTAATATTCTCTTGTGAATTGTAAGAATAGAGCAAGAATTTAAAACTAAACTGGATTTGTAACAAGCAAAGTGTGTAAAATCTTCGAAAAAAACAATACATTCCAACGTCGGGAAGTAGGATTCAAGAAGAAATTGTTGTTTCTGAGAAACAGTTTAAAGTCAAGATTTTGAAAATTTATGTTTTCGACCGCGAAAGAAAACGCCAAAAGAACAAAAACACAAAAAGTATGTCGTTTTTTTCTGTTTATCAGAAACACGAAAATAATTTTGAACGAGCTTATTTTTTTCTCTCGCTGATAGGTTAAGAATTTATCTCCCAGCTTATTTAAAGTAACGAAAAGGGAAGGAATTTAAAAATGCTATTCTAGAAATTTGAGGGCATCAGCAAGATCAGCAACTGGAATTGCAAAAAGTGCAAGCAGAATATCAAAATAATATTTAAAAAATGGATGCGGAAATATGCTATTGCAGAAAGATAAAATGAAATTGCAGAAAGAAAAAATGAAATTGCAGTACGAACAAGTGAAATATAAAAAGAAAATGGAAACGGAAAAGCTTTGACTAGAAGTAAAATTCCAAGAACGGATGCGGAAATCAGACGAAGGGTTCTTAATAAACTAGTGAATGAACTTGGTTCAACACTTCAGCATATCGCAGAGAACTGACAGCGTTTTATTAGCGTTAGTCAAAATTCAAAAGACATTGAACAAAGTGGAGTGTCACATATTAAAAAAAATTGTAACAAAAAAATTAATTCACCAGAGCTAAATTTGATAAACAAAAGAAAAATAATCCGCCTCCTAAACCGTGTTTCTGTTGCACGCAACGGCATTGGTACAGATATTGTCTATATAAAATGAAAAGGTGTTTTAAGTGCGATCGCATGGGGCAGAAAAGTACATATCGAAAAGTAAAATAATAAAATAAAACATCTTTATTAGAATCGCTAAAAGTGACGAAGTAGAACATATTAGAAAGTTTGTACATGTAAGAATATTGAATAGGAATATTAAAGGGTCAGATTTGTCGATTATAAATCTTTAAACGTAGAAGAAAATTGAACAACCGTCTTTGATGATATCTGAAAAACCATCTAAAAGCTTTACTGAAGAACAAATAAAATTTGAGGGCTAACTAATAACTACAGTTACACTTAAAGGTAAAACTTTAAAATTGAAAATGTTTATGATGAACAATTTAAGTAACCTTTTCGGCATGGATTGGATGGAAAACTTTCAATTATGGGATATCCATATAAATTTGTTCTGCCAGAATATCAAAACCTTAAATGTTGTAGCAAAGAGTCTAAAGAAAGAAAATAAATAACGTTTTTGAGACGATTTTTCTAGTGAACTGAGAAGATGTAAAAAAGTAACTGCAAAGTTTGAATTGAAACTGAATATTCAACTGATTTTTAAAAAGAAGGGAAATGTTCAATTCACGTCATTAGATAAATTGACATGAAATTAGATCGAAACGAAGAAATCTTATCGAAGGTTGAATAAAGCCAATGGGCTTCACCTACAGTCTACGTAAAAGAAAAGAGTAAAGAAGCAGGACCTAAAAGATAATCACTATCGTCTGCCTAGTCCAGAAGAAATATTCGGGAAACTCTCCGGAAGAAATTGTTTTTCGAAATTTGATTTAAGTGACGCGTATCTACAAATACCGGTGGACGAGGTGTTCTTAAAATTATCTGTGTAATAATATTAATAAGGGTTTGTACAAATTTGAAAGATTACTGCTTGAGGCAATATGCACCAGCCAGATTTCAACAGGCCTTACTTAGCAGACTAGAGTTTGCGACAGCCTACCTAGATGATATTCTAATAACTAGTAAAACACCTGAGCAAAACAATCGCATGCACATAATGTGTTCAAAACAATTAAAGACTATGGTTTCAAATTGAAGGGGGAGAAATGCGAATTTTTCATGGAAGAAATAAAATATTTGGGGACAAAAATACTAGATAAGGCTGGTAGAAAACAAGACCCAAAACCGAGCAGGCGCGATAAAAAATATGGCAGCTCTCGAAAAAATATCGTCATTGCAAAGTTTTCTTGGGTTAACAAATTACTACAACGTGTTTATTCCAAGCATGCACAATTTGCGAGCGTATCTTAACGAGCTATTTAAGAAGGAAAAATATCTGATCTGGACAACATAATGCCAGGAGGAATTTTAGAAAATAAAAAATATTCTCACTTCTGAATTATTTGTAACGCCTTATAATCCAGATCGCGAAATCGTTGTAGCTACTCATGCTAGTTCATACAGCATTGAAGCTTGCATTTTATACAAAATGGACGACGATTCGCTGAAACCTATCGCTCACGCGTCTCGTACATTATTACTTTCAGAAAAAAAGTTACTCACAAATCGAGAAGCAAGCGTTGAGTATTATTTTTGTAGTCACAAAATTTCATCGTTTCGTTCACGGAAGACATTTTTTGTTACAACCCGACCATAAACCACTGTTAAGAATTCGTGGGTCGAAAAAGGGTTTAGCAACGCATAATGCGAACAGATAACAGAGATGGGGGGACGATTCTCCTCAATTACTATTATAAAATGGAGTGTCTCCCATCTTCAAAAATCAGTCAGGCTGACGGATTATCTAGACTGATAACAAAATATGCTGAACCCCTTGAAGGCACAAAAATACATATGACCTCTTTGTTTTCTCAATTCCAATCAAAGCCACTTGACACATAATTCTATTTTTGCGAAAAGCTGCAAACCGGAGATCAATAATGTATCAAGGCAAGCCCTCTTGACAAATGATTTAATTTCTCTAAAATGCTTTATGCCTGAAATCGACATTGTCACAGTTATGTAGTTGGTCAAAAGTAGTTTCTCAGGAAGGCGCAGATACGTTGTCTGGTCAGTGTTGAAATCGAGCCATCGATGTTTCTAGAACAGATACTACACTTTACTACTAAGCAATAAAACTAATGCTGCGAGTTATTCCGATTAAAAATGGGAATGCCGTAAATTCGCGGCATGATAATGTGCATTTAAAAGACAAGCTGATGTTTTTGATATTCATCATCGTCATCATTATCATCATCATAATCATCATCAAACGTACTGCAAAATACAATTCATCATGTCTTAACTGTCTCCATGACTTCCTGTCTCTAACTACTTCGTTTAGCTGAGTGATGCCTGGAAGTCCAGGAACATACGTTATCAAGTCAACTTCTCGTCGGTGGCTTACGTTATTTTCTGCACCCTTCCACCCATTCGTTCTAGTCAAGAAGACCAAATTCACATAGACCTTAAAAATACTGTGATCTCTAACTATGGTGTATTGCTTCTTTAATCTTATGAGGAATCTGTTCAATTTGTAGAATTGGTTCGAAAACATAATTATCGCTTTGATTAGAGGCTCACCATATATTCTCAAAGGTTGTCAATCTTTTCTTATTTCGTTTGTCATTTAAATATTGGATGAAGTTTCTTCAGATGCGGCAGAGTTGTCTATCAGGCAACCATTTCTATTTTTATCCTTATACAATATTTCATAAAGATTCACCCAGTGTTGAAGAATTTCTTCCTTTTTGTACCCCGTAATATTTCTCCCGAAAAGTTCTTTTCAGATGTGATATTTATACCCCCCCCCCATTTTGCTGAATGCCCTTCAGTTGTGCAAGATGTGACGTGACGGACACATGTAAAATATTCTGCTAAAATGATGCCGTTGTTGTTTCTGCTAACCGCCGCCATCTTTGTCTGTTTCTTGTTTGTCTCTCTTGTTTTTGTGTAATGGAAGACATCTTTGATGAGACAAACAGATAAAAAAAACGTTTATTTACCTCGGTTTACCAAAGAAAAGAAACATAAAAAACAAACAGACCAAAACACTGAAAGATTTTTGTAAACATTGATAAAATAAAAACAAAATTTTAAAACAGCAAGTGATATCATAAAAATTGACGCATCTGAAAATTACAAACTTACGCGTGACATAAAAACGAAAATACTCTTTCAAACTTAAGCGTGACAAACAAACGAAAATACTAGTTCAACTTTAAGCATGGCAAAAAAAAAACGCCGGTCAAATTGAAGGGTGACAAATAAACGAAAATACTGGTTCAACTTTAAGCATGGCAATAAACAAAACGCTGGTTCAAATTGAAGGGTGACAAATAAACGAAAATACTGGTTCAACTTTAAGCATGGCAATAAACAAAACGCTGGTTCAAATTGAAGGGTGACAAATAAACGAAAATACTGGTTCAACTTTAAGCATGGCAATAAACAAAACGCTGGTTCAAATTGAAGGGTGACAAATAAACGAAAATACTGGTTCAACTTTAAGTATGACAAAAAAAACGCTTGTTCAAATTGAAGGGTGACAAATAAACGAAAATACTAGTTCAACTTTAAGTATGGCAAAAAAAAACGCTGGTCAAATTGAAGGGTGACAAATAAACGAAAATACTGGTTCAACTTTAAGCATGGCAATAAACAAAACGCTGGTTCAAATTGAAGGGTGACAAATAAACGAAAATACTGGTTCAACTTTAAGCATGGCAATAAACAAAACGCTGGTTCAAATTGAAGGGTGACAAATAAACGAAAATACTGGTTCAACTTTAAGCATGACAAAAAAAAACGCTTGTTCAAATTGAAGGGTGACAAATAAACGAAAATACTGGTTCAACTTTAAGCATGGCAATAAACAAAACGCTGGTTCAAATTGAAGGGTGACAAATAAACGAAAATACTGGTTCAACTTTAAGCATGGCAAAAAAACAAAACGCTGGTTCAAATTGAAGGGTGACAAATACACGAAAATACTGGTTCAACTTTAAGCATGGCAAAAAAAAACAACAACAAAACGCTGGTTCAAATTAGAGGGGGACAAATAAACGAAAATACTGGTTCAACTTTAAGCATGGCAATAAACAAAACGCTGGTTCAAATTGAAGGGTGACAAATAAACGAAAATACTGGTTCAACTTTAAGCATGGCAAAAAAACAAAACGCTGGTTCAAATTGAAGAGCGACAAATAAACGAAAATACTGGTTCAAACATAAGCGTGGCACACAAACGTAGATACTAGTTCCAACTGAAGCGTGACAGACAAACGAAAATACTTGATTAAACTTAAGAGTGACACATAAACGAAAATACTGTTTCAAGCGTGGCAGAAAAACAAACATACTGATTCAAACTAAAATGTGACAAACAAATTAAATACTGGTTCAAACTTAAGCGTGACAGACAAAATGCTATTTAAAATTTTACAGTGACACACACACGAAAATGTTCTTTCCAACTTATGCGTTACAGAAAAACGGATATGCTACCTCAAACTAAACGTGACAGATTTACCAAAATGATCTTCAAATTTAACCATGACAAATCAACGAAACTTCTATTTCAAACTTAAGCGTGACAGATTGATGAAAATACTATTTCAAATTTTACCGTGATTAATAAACGAAGCAAATCACTTAAAGAGGTAATTGGACGCAGCTAAACTAAAATGTGTCCATTTAAATTGCGCTTGACCAACTGATGACCGACAGAGTTTCTTATAGAAGCGGCATTGAAAGATGTTGTTAAAAATGATAACCAGATTTATTTTATGTGTTTATGCGAACGTCTATACATGTTCTTGCGCGTGTATGCGTGTGCGCGCGTGTGTCTGTACGTCCGTACGGATTTGTATGTGTGGCCCTAAGGACGCCCGACATTGCCTTAGAAGGTTCTATGCATTGCTGTTGCCATTTCCATTAAAGCATTTATTTATGTGATCAAAGTGTAGTATCCGTTCCGATGGATACTGCACCCCATACTGGTGTTGTCTTGGCCTTCGGGTCTTGATTTACGCCGGTCAATGGGTCTGTCCTGTGCAGTTCTGGGAGGTCCACCTTCCCAGGCTTTGCCTCCCCTCTTTGGAGAGGAGTAAGTTTATTGCTTCCTGCCTGAGGCGCCCCTACCGGGGAATGCCGACGGGGCTGCCCAGGCAATTTTAAAACCCCACTTTCCCGACCCGACCTTGGGTCACATCTTACTTGTGGGAGTATGATAAAAACTGGCCTTGTGCCTAACTCCTGGAGAGGAGTAAATTAATATTCCGTTATTAGCGTCTCCTTGAAACTCACTGTTTATTGATAAAACAACAACAACAACAACAAAATTGATCCGTTCTGATCCTGACTAACCCGGACTGACTTAGATAAAAAAACAAAAACATAGTGCCATTTTTATTGACCCAATCTGGTAATGACTCATCGTCCCATTCAAAAGTTTAAATCGGTCACGTTCATAAAGACGCCAAATCTTTTTTAAAGTGAAATGATTTAAAACGAATTAAAATAATGTTTTGTTTGACGTTGGATTTGTAAGTAAATCAGCAAAAAGATTAAAAAAAAACATGTTCAAATACATTTTTTTTTAATTTTCGAAATTAAAAAAAAATCATCACGAAATTGTAAATATTTTTAAAAGTATTTGAAAATTCAGTGTCTCGATTTACTTGCCTCCCCAAGAGGGCAAAGTTAGACACAAAGTTGGTTTTTAATGTGGTGAAAATCCAGCTTCGCCAAAAGGGGCACTCTGGATTAGAACCAAAATAAAAATTGCCTCAGTCTAGAAGGATTTCTCCTTCACTGACCGAATAAAGAATAGATACTACACTTTGATCTAAGGCCAAAGTCATGTCTTTTTAACAGTTACTTAGTAATTTAAAATATAAAATAACTGAATTATGTAAAATAATAATAATAATAGTAATAATAATAGTAATAATAATAGTAATAATAATAATAATAATAATAATAATAATAATAATAATAATAATAATAATCTAAAATGTAAAAAAGTCAGTCGAATTCAAGATTTTACACACATATAGCGTTGCATCTGACAAATTGATATTTCATTCTTCCTAACCAGTAATTTACGGAATATATTTGTCTGTGTTTTTTGCACTAAAAGAAACTTAAATTCCAATCGATATTATCGATTCCATATTCTATCCGACCCGATAGTTCTTTTCTTGGGATTCACCTAATACATAAGAAAATTATATTGGCTGGCTAAATTATATCGTTTGGTACGCTTTATTTGAATTGATACTTCGTCATACGAAATTAAACTAATAATAACGCGTAAACAACCTAACTATTTGTAATCTACGGCGATGACGATGATGCTTAGATTGTCATTATCAGCATAAACATGATAAAAAGTGTGCAGTTTCCACGTTTTACGTGTACAAAACAACTGTTTAATGTTTTCTTGTTTTTTTTTATTACGACAACACTTTTTGATGTATTTTTTTTGTTGCTAAAACATGGTTTTAATATTATTTATTTCTATTTATGAAACGTTTTATTAAATTAATCTAATAACAATGTGAACAACAACAAACGAAATGTTTGTATTTTACGTCGATGATGATGCTGCTGCTGATGATGATCAAATATTTCTTCAGACAGAATTTAATTTCTCAAACATCTTGCTTGGATCGTTTCATGTGTACGAAGCAACTGTTTCATGTTTACGTGTAAATGACAAACAATATGTTTGTAATTGTAATATATATCAAGGACGTAAGTTGTCGTCCTTAAAGCAGAAAGCTTAAACCGAAATTACCGGCCTTGTATGCCAGTTTTTTTTTATCTTGTCTAGGGGGGGTGATTTTGTTTTTTGTTATAAATAAAGGCGTGACGTCTGCAGATGATGACGTTGATTACATCATCACCATAAGCATGATAAAACAGTGCACAGTTTCCACGTTCTGTGTGTACGAAAGTGCCGAATTTTATCATTTTCCAGATGAAACTAAGGGATATGTAACCAGGAAAAATAAAATACAAGAAAAAAAGAGGAGTATGATTAAGAACGAAAATGGTATTGTTTTAAAAGAGTCAGAAGATAGTTTTTTTTTTTTTACATAAATATCCCTAAAGGGGAGCATATTTAGGCTTGCATATAATTCCCTATGAGAGCAACAAATATTAACAACGTGTCAATTAACAAGCACAATACAAAGAGATAATTGCGGACAAACAGTTTACTATAAAAATATCGTTTGAACCAACAATAAAAATATAATGTGAGAAAAAGTAAGTACTTCCAAATGTTTCAACAAACTAACAATAAAATATAAGTAGGCAACTACTTACACTATAATCTCTACAGACGACATCTTCTAACAGAAAGTGTAAAGACTTCAAAGCTTTCGCCAAAGTTAGTTCTTCTTACAACAGCAACGCGTTGCCTTTCATGGTCCAGTGTTGAAGATGTTCTTCGAAAGACATTTAATCTCGTCACGCGCTGGATACAAAAAGGAAGAAATTTGGCACTCAAAAATTTGACGTCGGTCTCATTCGAGAACTTTTTAACTTTCTTTAGTAAAGAGCTTCTTGGCGGACACACAGGTTCTATGCCAAATTTCCAAACGGATTAGTGTTTAAGCCGAACACAGTTCAAGTCTCAATTTAGCAAGTATTACATTTCTGCAGGAATGTGTGATAAACACTGAATCTCTCTATTAGGTCCGCAAATGAATTCTTCAAATTTATCAGATTTCTTAAAATATATCACAACAGTTAAGATGTGGTAAAAATACGTGCTCAAACAGAGAACGTTCTCCAGTGTTCTCAACTCCAATGAGCAGACATTGACGCAAAGCGCGCTGGAATAAAAAGAGGCTTAAACAAAATGGCTACCAGCAAAACTAGTCTCTCCAAGTTATCTCCCTTTACACGAAGTTAGTATAAAAATAAAAATACAAGATTAACCATTAACTTGACAAAAACTCAAATACAAAAGTATGTAAAAATATATACAAAATAGGGAGTTACACATTTGTTGGAAGTAAATCCGTAACATACAGTTTTTGTTTCTTTATTAAAATTTGGTTTGAGTAGAAATAAGTACTATTTAAATAGTTTGTTTAATAAAATTAAATGATCGCAAGACTTTCATCCGATAACCTTTTCCAACCTTTTTCCATAGTTATATGTGAATTTTGTATATTCAATGATATTAAAACATTATTAAAATTGTTCATACTGGCTTTTTGTGTTCTCTTATTTCGTCATTATTTTTTTAATTAACAGTCAATTAACATTGACGGCGATATAGTTTTACAAGGCTATACATCCGAAAGACACCCCCAACTTCGAGGCATTTATTTAATAAACAAATATTGAATAAGTAACTGGTGTATTGTTAATTTGTGCATGCCTAATCTGGGTGCATGCAAAGATTAAACTGTTTTCTTTTCGAAATAATTATTTTCTCGTTTAAAGGAAATGACTTTGAGGTGACGCACTGTTTCAATCCATCCTAGTTGCGTTTATTTATTCGTTTAATTCCTAAAAAAACAAACAAAAATGTTACATTGACGCTCCTAACTGCAGATATTTAAATCTTGTAAAAAAATGTTTGCCAGGGCACATATCTAAATGTGTAAAAAAATGAACTGGTTCTTGGTAGAAAATACAAATGAAATTAACCCGGCCGGGTTTGTACAACTAAGTAATTTGCCGACGGCAGGACATTGCGTCCGACGCAAAAAAAATGGCTGACAATGGTCGTTTACATCAAAACATTGTTTGTTTTGCTAGACTGGAATGCGAGGTTATTTTGGAGGAAGATGTTTACATGCACCGACATATACTCATGGTATTCCTCAAAAATAATGGTTGGATATTACATTCGATAAAAACAGGTATTAATTATTACATGCTACGAAATCCATTATATTTCGACATTTATTATTTTCGACACGTTTTCAAATGACAAGCACAGGTAAAATATGAAATAAATCAAAGTGAAAATTAAAAAAGCATGTTTTAATTAGTGCAAACGATGCAATCTATTCTACTCTAAGCTCGGGTTAGATTGTTTTAATCAGGAAAAAGTGCAAAGCCAGCTAAATATTAAGCAAATATAAGAAAATGGAAAGACAAAATCAAAAATTAGCCTCTGTCTGCTCGCTATATATATATATATATATATATATATATATATATATATATATATATATATATATATATATATATATATATATATATATACTTCTTTGTAAAATGGTAGGAAAAATCCCAGCAGAGTGCTCGATTAATTAAGAATTAAAGTTAAAAATTAAGAGCATAATATTTATTTATTCTGGTACAGAAAAATTAGTACAACATTCGTACCGTCGGTTTCAAGCACGGAAGGTCTTACCCACCCGGCTCTCTTCAGTTTCTGTTGTCATCTGTTTTGGAAATGTGAGGTCACATGACACTCTTGTTGGGACGCGTTATTTGCTCAGTGTGTTGTGTGTGTTTGTTTAAATTTAAATTTAGTGTAATAAGACCGTTGAGATTTAAAACACGAGGGAATTCAAGATTAAAGGGAATAAAAAATAAAAAATATATGAAAATATATATAAAAAAATATATATTAAAAAAATATATATAAAAACATTTCAATACTAAGAGAGAGAGAATAAAAAGAAGAATAAAAAAATATAGAGAATAAAAAAATATAGAGAATAAAAAAAGAGAGTAAGAAAGAATGAAAACATAATGAATAAAAAAAAAATAAAAAATAAAAAAAATAAAAAATAATAATAATAAAAAAATTAAATTAAAAATTAAAAATTAAAAATTAAAAATTAAAAATTAAAAACAAAAATAATGAAAGGGTTTCTCTGAAATTCCCGTGAGCCAAATTATGAGTTTGTATCATTAGCCGTTATATTTTTGAAGGTATGCGTTCTAAAAGAAAAACCCGTTAACGTGTTAAAAATCTTTTACCCACATTGGAGTGATTTTAATGAAGAAATTCGGATCTAAGGGAGGTAACGTAGTTGGAAATATGAAATGTTTGAGTTTGTTAAAACGGATTTGTAGATTAATCTAGTGGCTGATAAATAAATTAAATATTTTTGCATTTTTGTATTTTTGTGAAAGTCGAAGTTTTTGCTCTTTGAATTTATGTGGATATAGTTTGTTTAAATGGATTTTTAGAGTAATTTAGTGACTGATAAATAAATTAAATATTTTTGTATTTTTGTGAAGGTCGAAGTTTTTGCTCTTGAAATTTATGTGGATATAGGTTGATGACGTGTTTGTTCGTTTTTATTGTGTTTAGTAGAGGGGAGTAGTTAGACATTATGTGAATCGGTCAGACCAGTTTATAAGTAATGCTTGTCTCTTGTGGATACACCCCCTAAATATTTCATCGCGGATATTTAAACAGGCTGTATTCAGATCGATGATGGCTTTTGAAATGTGGTATTTTTCAGCGTCACATAGAGGACATCTGTTTATGGCTGGAGAGAAGGATGGTTTTCTCTCAATTATTTTCCATTTGATGGTGAAGGGTGTATTTTCTTCTTTAAGCTGCCATATTCGGGTCGCGAGTGCTGTATTAGCCTTGTTTTTGTATCTGAAGGAGTTTCTGTGTGCGTATAGCCTTTGTTTGAAGTTTCCCTTCGTCATCCCAATATATTTTTCTGCACTACTGGTATTCTGGTCTATATGTATGTATGTATGTATGTATGTATGTATGTATGTATGTATGTATGTGTGTGTGTGTGTTTGTGCTCTATAAAAAAATTAGAGAATCTAGATAAAATCTAAAAGTCTATTCTTATGTAAAATTAACCGAGGAATATAATGGTAGTATTCCTGATTCTCTAAATGCACACTTAAGGGAAATATGGGGCAGATTTCATCGGGGGTGTCAATTATTTCAGCTATTTTCAGTTTAATTTCAATTTAATTATGTATTTATTTAAATAGAAAGCAATTACAGTATTTAGTTATTTGTAAAATAAACTGCAGGTCATTATCGAAAAAAAAGCAAATCATTCCCTAAAATTTTACCGGAAATGAATCAGAGGGAGGTTGCGGAAGAGGGGATCAAAAATTAATAGACGCTAATTCTGGGGAAATTCCGTTACCGGCCTTGATTCTGTAAGTATTAGACGAGTTCTATGAAAGAAGAGGTCCACTCTCACAGGCTTTACCTTGATACCCATGTCATTCCTACTACTAATCCGGAAATGACGTCATAGAGAGTTAAAGGGGAGTGGCGCGTCTCTAAACTTCTAGTTCTTTAGTACAACAGGGGCGCGTCTCTAAACGTTTAGTTATATAGTACAACTGGGGCGCGTCAATAAACTTTTAGTTCTTTGGTATGACAGGGGCCCGTCTATACACTTTTAGTTATTAGGTACAACAGGGGCTCGTCTATAAACTTTTAGTTCTTTGCTATAACAGGGGCGCATCTTTCTCTCTCTCTCTCTCTCTATATATATATATATATATATATATATATATATATATATAAAGAGAGAGAGAGAGAGTGAGAGACTGAGACGGAGAGAGAGAGAGAGAGAGAGAGAGAGAGACAACAGAATACAAAATTAAGGACCAAAAGGAAAAATATTGTCAAGGAAAAACATTTTAGAGAAAAAAGAGGGAAATATCTGTCCGTATATAAAGAAAATAAAAAAAGTTTTTTTAGCAGGCAGTAAAAAAATGTACGTATGTTGCGGTTTTTGTGTGTCTGTGAAACAGGAAAAAAATGAATGTACTCACTTTGGCAGGGTCTTTGTATAAAAACAAAATTTATAAAAAGTTGTTTTAACTGAGGTGGGATGTGATATTTCTTCTCAATAATTTACATTGTGTTGAAGTTTACAATTGAAATATTCTGTTGACGAATATGCTGCCGACTGGCGTTTTGAAGAGTTTGACGCGGGTCAGTCTGGTGCAGTAAATTCACTGAAAAATAGTTTTCTTTTAATTTTTTTCTTTACTTTTCCTAATATATATATATATATATATATATATATATATATATATATATATATATATATATATATATATATATATATAGTGATTGTATTGATGTTTCCTAGATGTTAATCCAGTGAAACTCCGGTGGTTATACAATAGTGCTCAATAACAAGTACTTTTTATTTATACAAACATTATTGGCTACATATGTGCATACATGTTTTAGCTGTCATTTCTGTCAAAATACAACTTCCTTAGGCCACGTAAAAAATGGAAATACTGAAAGAGAGAAGACAGCTATGCAATTCTTTTTGGTTTGTGAAGGGTGGTAGGGGGGGAGGTGGAGAAAATATTAAATTGACCAAGCATTTATCTCTGCATTTTGGGTAACCCGGGCCATTAGGCACCACCTTTTTCAGTGATGCTATATTTAATCTGCACCAAAGTTAGTTTTCAAAGTTTCTTTGAACTATCATGAACAAAATATATTTTAATGTCTTGTTCATCAGAGAAGAACATATATTTATTGAATTTTTTTAAATCTCAGCTTTTCACGAATTTCAGTCACCCGGGGCAACAGGCACCATCTCCCGGGGCATTAAACACCGACGTTACTGTGTGCAAATATCACACACCCATTCCTCATTTTGGAGGTGTTCAAGTGAAATGTTGATGCTGGTGCACTGTATGTGATACCAAGAATCACAGATGTCACACTGAACACAGTTAATGCCAGCCCATCTACCATATCTGCAACATTTCTCAGTGTTAGAATGCCCCGATGTTGACACTGGGTTTCTTGATCGTGGTGGTGATGGTGTCTCATGTTCTGTTGTACTTTAACCCCTGCCTCCCCCCTTTCCTTTCCCTCATCCACGTTCTCTGGATGCTATAGCAACCTCCTTAGCAGCAGATGTCACCATGAGTCTGGTGACACTTTCATCTGCTGTGAAACTCTCCCCATATCGGAATCGCTGTATTCTCGATGCTCTCTATCTTGCTGCAGATTGAGAGTCGGGAGTCATTTGTTTGAAAAATAAGTCTTTCAATGAATCAGATAAAGATGAAGTCAGTAAGGAAACAAGCATGCCTGAGGATAAGGGTTCTGGAGTGGGGACTCAGGATAAGGGTGCTAGAGGAAGGTTTCTGACTTTGTAGACAACATAGGGTGGAAGTAGCGTGCCACTAGCAGATGCTGCACAACTAATTGTTATCTGCTCTCTTCCAGAACCCCCAATAATATAATTATTTTTTGTCCCCTTTCTGCTAAAATCATGCCGGTTTTGGGGTCCGTTACGAAGTCTTTTTCATCTGATTTGAATAACTGAGCAGGCACATCTTTTATCCCCTCCTCTAGGAGAACCTTATCCAGAAGATCAAACCAGTGGCCGATTACTTTAGGGGGTTTCTGCCTTTGCAGGAGCAGTGCTGAGGTGTTTAGTCTTACGAAGCATTAAGTCTGGATTACGGGGTAAAAACACTTGTATCCAGTCACATTTTGGACAACAATTCACAAAATGGGTCTCTATGCTGTGGGTCTGAACAAACTCCATTACAGTGTCTTTTCCTCCTCAGAAGTGAATCCCCAACCTGCCATTGGTTTGATGCACTCAGCAAGCTCATTTTCATGAGCAGGGGGCAGTACTGTTTGCTTCCCAACATGTGCGTTGATAGGAATTTCCTCAAACGTGTACCTGAGCAATAACTTCTTGTTGACTTTATAATACTTGGCTGCTTGATTGACAAACATCTGCTTCTCCATGACAGCTTCATATGCAGCAACCGTCTCCTCTGACTGGCTCAGATTTCTCGTTCCACTCTCAGTCTTCTTCTGATAGTTACAAACCATCTGTGAACAAACAAATTGTTACCGGGACATTAGGCACCTGTGTACCCAAGTATTATTATCAGTGACCGTTGACTTGTTATTAAAAAATTCTGGTTTTATATAACTTCCTCAATAATAAAAACATGTCAACCTTAACTAATATAATCATGTTTCTTATTACTTACATCACTGTAAGGTATTTGCAACTCTTTTCCTTCAGAAAAATACAGACAGGGGGCATTAAGCACCCCCTTATTTCAAAGATCAAGATATTTTTTTACGAAATAAATTGCACACAATTACATGATTGTATGCTTAAATTAGTACCAGTACAAAGCAAATAACATTCTAAAAGCATACAAAAACATAACAAGTTAAATTTGTAGCAGTTTTCTTTTAATTTGTGTGGAAATCATGATCCCACTTGATAGGCTGTGAATGCAAACCACCATGACACACTTTCCAGCTCTGAAAAATGAAAATCTGAATTAAATCCAGTTTTGAAATGTTTTCGTACTTATCTCCGATCTATCTCAGTGCTTCAGCAGCAAAGGAACAGTTTACAGGCTCAGTGGTTTCACAGAGAAACAAAGTTTTATTCCGTTGCCCTTCTGTGGTAAAAAGTTGTGAAGTATGTTTCGCAATGGCTGCAGATGTGGATGGAAGACAGCTTCTAAACTTTGGTTGGTTTATTAAATGCTACTCTTCAGAAACAAGTCATGTGATTGTTCAGTGATCAGACAAGATTCGTGCTTATAGTAATGCTATAGAAAGGTTTTTGAATATTAGCTAGCTGCTGGTGTCTAATGCCCAATGGTGCTTGATACCCCAGGTTACACTAATTAGTGCATATAAATACATTCAGATCCTTCTCTTTTTTCTAATTCATTCAAGTAGTTGACTCATCCTACCTCTTTATGATACGGTAATAGAACTCTGAATACCCAGTTAACTGTGATTGACCTCGGGGTAATATGCCCTACCTATCTTATAGGTAGAGGATAAGTAATATGATATTCAGTGCTAGCTTAAATATAAATATATAAACATATACATATACATGCATATGTACATATATGCATACACATATATATATACATATGAGAAAAAAGAAACAATGTTTAAGACAATATGTAAAAATAAAATGGAATAAAGGATAAGCAATTCAACAACTAACAAAAATAAACTCAAAAACTCATGTTGTATAGTTCTGCCGAAATATTTCGGTCGTTAAAATACGGCCATTTTCAATCGGTTGGTAAACTTTATTTCAAAACGGAAAAGTTTTCAAATTTATACAAAGAATGCAATTGGAAGAAAATGTCACGTGCAAAGAACAACAAGAAGGGAGTAGGGACGCGAGGAATGTTATAAAAAGAGAAAGGTTTTTACACACACATACACACATATATATATATATATATATATATATATATATATATATATATAACCTCCTCTGTCAACCTTTTTAATTTTATTATCCTTTAATAAACATACAAATAAACATACAAATACACATACACACATACATATAAACATACCCACATACATGGTGATTGCTTCTTCTTGACAGAAGTTAGCCATCTCTTCATTTAGTTGCTGTGCGGCCGTGCGCACGTAGGTGGCTCTTTAACCCAACTTCAGTCTTACGTGGACGTTCACATCTGTGACAGAAAAACCTTTTTATGGTAAGGGTGCCTGCGTGTTAACATTATGAATCCCAATTCAAGCAACTTTTAGATTTGCAGATAAGACTACAAATATGGCAACTTAGCACTGGAGGTCGTGCTGTTACAGCCTCCTCATGAAACTGCTGATCTTGTCTTTGGTTGTGTTATTTAAGATGATTTACAAGTCCAGCTATTGACAAAAGAAATCTATCATATACAGTGCACTTCAGTTCCCGTTGTATATTCTCTGACACTTTAATTACATTCTGCTTTCTTAAAACACGTTTAAACACAGCATGATCTATACGGCGTTCTTCAAAATCCTTACATTTTACTCTAATGTTTTTCCTCCATATTGGTTGTCTTCCGATTGTGCTTCCCAATTATGCACATCCATCTCAAGTAGTTTTAAGTTGTTTTTCAGGGCATCCTTAAACCTTTTTCTTGGTTTATGTTGTGGTCTCTTCCCTCTATCTATCTCGCCAGAGAACAGCTGTTTAGGAAGTCTTTTATCCTTCATCCTAACCAGGTGTCCAGTCCAGCGCATCTGATTTTGAATGATTTTCATTTCTATACTGGAGCTATGTGACCATTCAAGGACTACAGTGTCAGACGTGAGAGTCTTCCAGTTGATGTTACGTATTCTCCGAATACAACTTTGATGAAATCTTTCCAATAGCTTGAGGTGTCTTCTATATGATGTCCAAGTCTCTGACCCATAAAGCAGCGTAGTTATAACGCATGCTTCATAAACACTAAGCTTTGTCTTTGATGTAATTCCCCGATCTGACCATACACGTTTCTCCAGTTTGACAAAAGCGTACAGTCCCTACTCAGTGTACTACTAAGATACACAAAGCTTTCCGTAACCTTTCTGTACTACAAAGCTTTCCGTAACCTTTCTGTACTACAAAGCTTTCTGTAACCTTTCTGTACTACAAAGCTTTCCGTAACCTTTCTGTACTACAAAGCTTTCCGTAACCTTTCTGTACTACAAAGCTTTCTGTAACCTTTCTGTACTACAAAGCTTTCTGTAACCTTTCTGTACTACAAAGCTTTCTGTAACCTTTCTGTACTACAAAGCTTTCTATAACCTTTCTGTATTACAAAGCTTTCTGTAACCTTTCTGTATTACAAAGCTTTCTGTAACCTTTCTGTACTACAAAGCTTTCTATAACCTTTCTGTATTACAAAGCTTTCTGTAACCTTTCTGTACTACAAAGCTTTCTGTAACCTTTCTGTACTACAAAGCTTTCTGTAACCTTTCTGTACTACAAAGCTTTCTATAACCTTTCTGTATTACAAAGCTTTCTGTAACCTTTCTGTACTACAAAGCTTTCTGTAACCTTTCTGTACTACAAAGCTTTCTGTAACCTTTCTGTACTACAAAGCTTTCTGTAACCTTTCTGTACTACAAAGCTTTCTATAACCTTTCTGTATTACAAAGCTTTCTATAACCTTTCTGTATTACAAAGCTTTCTGTAACCTTTCTGTACTACAAAGCTTTCTGTAACCTTTCTGTACTACAAAGCTTTCTGTAACCTTTCTGTACTACAAAGCTTTCTATAACCTTTCTGTATTACAAAGCTTTCCGTAACCTTTCTGTACTACAAAGCTTTCTGTAACCTTTCTGTACTACAAAGCTTTCTGTAACCTTTCTGTACTACAAAGCTTTCTGTAACCTTTCTGTACTACAAAGCTTTCTATAACCTTTCTGTATTACAAAGCTTTCTGTAACCTTTCTGTATTACAAAGCTTTCTGTAACCTTTCTGTACTACAAAGCTTTCTATAACCTTTCTGTATTACAAAGCTTTCTGTAACCTTTCTGTACTACAAAGCTTTCTGTAACCTTTCTGTACTACAAAGCTTTCTGTAACCTTTCTGTACTACAAAGCTTTCTATAACCTTTCTGTATTACAAAGCTTTCTATAACCTTTCTGTATTACAAAGCTTTCTGTAACCTTTCTGTACTACAAAGCTTTCTATAACCTTTCTGTATTACAAAGCTTTCTGTAACCTTTCTGTACTACAAAGCTTTCTGTAACCTTTCTGTACTACAAAGCTTTCTGTAACCTTTCTGTACTACAAAGCTTTCTATAACCTTTCTGTATTACAAAGCTTTCTATAACCTTTCTGTATTACAAAGCTTTCTGTAACCTTTCTGTATTACAAAGCTTTCTATAACCTTTCTGTATTACAAAGCTTTCTGTAACCTTTCTGTACTACAAAGCTTTCTGTAACCTTTCTGTACTACAAAGCTTTCTATAACCTTTCTGTACTACAAAGCTTTCTGTAACCTTTCTGTACTACAAAGCTTTCTATAACCTTTCTGTATTACAAAGCTTTCTGTAACCTTTCTGTATTACAAAGCTTTCTGTAACCTTTCTGTACTACAAAGCTTTCTATAACCTTTCTGTATTACAAAGCTTTCTGTAACCTTTCTGTACTACAAAGCTTTCTGTAACCTTTCTGTACTACAAAGCTTTCTGTAACCTTTCTGTACTACAAAGCTTTCTATAACCTTTCTGTATTACAAAGCTTTCTGTAACCTTTCTGTATTACAAAGCTTTCTGTAACCTTTCTGTACTACAAAGCTTTCTATAACCTTTCTGTATTACAAAGCTTTCTGTAACCTTTCTGTACTACAAAGCTTTCCGTAACCTTTCTGTACTACAAAGCTTTCTGTAACCTTTCTGTACTACAAAGCTTTCTGTAACCTTTCTGTACTACAAAGCTTTCTGTAACCTTTCTGTACTACAAAGCTTTCTATAACCTTTCTGTATTACAAAGCTTTCTGTAACCTTTCTGTACTACAAAGCTTTCTGTAACCTTTCTGTACTACAAAGCTTTCTGTAACCTTTCTGTACTACAAAGCTTTCTATAACCTTTCTGTATTACAAAGCTTTCTGTAACCTTTCTGTATTACAAAGCTTTCTGTAACCTTTCTGTACTACAAAGCTTTCTATAACCTTTCTGTACTACAAAGCTTTCTATAACCTTTCTGTATTACAAAGCTTTCCGTAACCTTTCTGTACTACAAAGCTTTCCGTAACCTTTCTGTACTACAAAGCTTTCTGTAACCTTTCTGTACTACAAAGCTTTCTGTAACCTTTCTGTACTACAAAGCTTTCTGTAACCTTTCTGTACTACAAAGCTTTCTATAACCTTTCTGTATTACAAAGCTTTCCGTAACCTTTCTGTACTACGAAGCTTTCCGTAACCTTGAATCTCTTCCCACCAACCAATATGTTTGGTTCAACAGATGGCATTCCAATAAAAAGGGAATGCATAACATATCTTTTCTTTAGACTGATAGTAATTCTAAAAGCTTTACATGCACTGGATAACTTGTCCATAATCAGTTGCATGTCCTCCTCTGTATGCGAAACAAGGTCTGCCTCATCTGCATATATAAGTTCAAGAACAAGGTTCTGGAAGGTTTTCGACTTTGCATTGAGACGTCTATGGTAAAAAGGTTTGCCTGATGTACGAAACCTAATCTTCACCCCAACATCGCAACCTTTAAAAGAATGCACCAGCATCACAGCAAAATATATCAAGAATAATGTGGGAGCAAAGATATCACCTTGTTTCACACCGTTATCAACTGATATTGGATCAGACAGTGACCCATTAAAGTTAACTCGGGCTTTTATGTTATGGTGTAACTGCTGAAGCATCTCCACAAAACTTGCAGGACAGCCTAGTTTCCCAAGAATCTTCCAAAGTGAACTGCAATTGATGGCATCAAAGGCTTTTGTCAGATCAATAAAAAACTTGGTATAATTGTACACGCTGCTCCATATATCTGTCCATTAGCTGGCGAGCAGAAAATATCATGTCTATTGTGCCGTGGCCAGATCTAAAACCGCATTGACTCTCTGAGATGATGTAGGGACACATCCATTTCATCAAACGATTCAACAGAATCTTTGACACCCCCCCCCACTGCTTCAAGCAACCTAATGCCTCTGTGGTCACCACACTCCAATTTTGAACACATTCCTTTATAAAGCGTAACCATTATTGCATCTATCTAATCTTGAGGGTCAGAATGACCATGCCAAACAGAAAGGGTAATGCATGGATTGCATTGGCAACGCTATCACCCCCAAACAACAATAATGCGACAAGTATCTCATCAAGTCCTGGTGCTTTTCCTGTGTTAATTTCTTTAATGATGCTTTTTGTCTCATAAATTATGGGATCAATCATCATCTCCTCGACGATCTCTTTTTGAGGGAGACTATCAATAACCAGAAGATTTATTTCAGATGGATTATCAAATAAATCCCTAAAATATTCTGTCCATCGCTCGATGATGCCCTCAGCATCGTTGAAAAGAGTAGAACATCTTTAGACTTCATGGGTATCATATATTTGTATTTTTCACTTAGAGAAAACGATTGTTCAGTGAAGACCGGGATTATTCCAATAAAAAAGCTCGATGATACTCGATTACAGGGTAAAGAGCATTTATATGTGACTTGGCAGATCATCAGGGAAAAATTCAAGGTGCTAAATTTCCCCTAATGATCTGCCAAGCAAGTACCTGCTTGGTAGTGAAACACGTGTAGGTAATAAACACTTTAATTTGAAAAAGGATAAATAAATGATTTCTGAATGAAAATATCTTCCGTGATGTTGTTTGGCCTCCTGAACGGAATGCTTTGGTAAGCTTTCAAAAAATTACACACACACACACATATATATATATATATATATATATATATATATATATAGAGAGAGAGAGAGAGAGAGAGACTTTTAAAAACTCCGATTGAAGCTTCTTCAGTCGTCTACATCGTTGTGCAGCTGTTAATGGAATGCACATTTCATTTACCATTTGTGTGTTTTTCTTCTATTTTATTAGCAATGCTTCGGTTATCAACAATTGTCTTCTATTTCCAAACCTTACATATGTACATGCGAATTAATTGTGCTCAATTTCCTCGGTTTTTAGTGGCATACCCTATAGATCTAACATATCAAACTCAGGATCCATTGAAAGACATGTATTCGCATGTGACTAATTGTAATTGTTTAATAAAAATATTGCAGAATTATTTTGCTTCTTAGAAACGTGCAATATGTCTACACACGATTTCTTTTTTTTTAAATCATTCCTTTTGATAATAGATTAAACATTACACAAAGTTCAATTTAAATTTACGGAGTTTTTTAAAATTTGAATCCATGGGGATTTAAAAAAAAAGAAAAATGAGATTTTGCCACAAATGTATTCATATACCTTTTCCCCTCTTGAAATCAATCAAATATGATATTTAAGTCTAAAAAAAACATTCTGAATAATGAAAAGCAGTTTTTCAGTGAACAACGCACGTTTATCCAGTTTAAATTGAAAAAAACTGCAATTTTGGCCGTTAAATGACGGAATTTACAGTATAGTTTATGTGGGCAGAAAGTGTGGTTGCACATGGACCGCATGTTTAACATGCCGTTGTAGATCAAACGCCCAGGAAACATTTCACTCAACACTCCCTGATCATTGATAAACATAATAAACAGGAGAGATAAATTGTAACAAGCCGCGCGTGCGTGGTTCCCCTTTGTATGTGACTCGATGTGGCGAGTGTAAAATGCAATAAATTTGGGCAATTTGGGGCATTTTTGACCCCCTTTGACCCCCTGGGGGCGCGAACCAGAATTTCTCTGAGGTCAAGGATGCTCATTTTATATCCAGAACAATTGCCTCTACATTTTGGCCAAGTTTCAGAAGAATTGAATTGATGGATCAAACGTTATGGGAGAAAAGGGTAATTTTTTGCCATTTTGAGGGCTTTTGACCCCCTGGGGGCGCGAACCAGATTTTTTCCAAGATCAGCGATACTTATTTTCTATTAGGAACAATTGCCTCCACATTTTGGCCAAGTTTTAGAGAAATTGAATGGATGCATGAAAAGTTATGGGGCAAAAAATGTCATTTTTTTGCCATTTCGGGGCCTTTAGACCCCTTTGGTGGGCTAACCAGATTTTTAAAAAAAATAGGAGAATGTCACTTTCTAACCTGACCAAAGTTACAACTTCATGCAAAATTTCAGAGAAATTCAATGGATACTTGCGGAGAAAAATCCGGACGGACATGCCTCAAAACATAAGTCCCCCGATTTTATAAATCGGGGGACCAATAATTGATGAAGACAATAAAAATTGTAGAGGCTAGCTTACCGATTAAAACGTACCCAGCTCTCTAACACTACCGCAACTCGCATAGTGTCTACTCCAAATACAGGAAATCTGTATACCAAGCTTTTACAATGAACAACTAATGTTAATACAAATAGGTGTTTAACTATATATCCATTCTGCGTTACCTCAGCTCAATTTCACCATATAGTCGTCCTTCGTATGCAGGTTTCATTATATATTTTGAGTCATTGAAGAGGAGCGCATCAGTAAGGTTTCGATTTTCTAAGTGTCAAGCAAATGGAGTTGTTGACTTAACAAAGAAGTAAATGTTTCTATTGTTAATCTGAAATTAATCTGATCGTATCACGACGCACAGCCCATGAATGTTCGTTGTCGATGTAGATTGGTAGCTCACCCTCGTCTTACAACATTTGCACGAAATGAATGTCTTAAGAACATGAACTGCTTAAACGGTCGTTGTTTCACATCCGTTGGAATCTCTACCGCATACCTCATACGCTGACGGCATTCCAATGACTCTGCTCAATTTTCATTTTCAGCGAATAGAATTTTTATGGGCCATTCAAGTAGCACGAACGTACGAAACTATGTAAAGTTCTGTTTGGTTCGTGCGATTAAGAGCTTGACTATTCAAAGAAAATACATATCATCATCATCATCATCATCATCATCATCATCATCATCATCATCATCATCATCATCATCATCATCATCATTATTATTATTATTATTAGTAGTAGTAGTAGTAGTAGTAGTAGTAGTAGTAGTAGTTGTGCACACTCAGAGTTTCCTCGGTAGTCTTTTTACTTTGGTTTTTGTTTCGCTTCCTTAAAACTACGCCATTTTCTTTTTACATTTTTAAAATAAAATAGTTAATTTTAAAAGTTAACTTTAATTATTACCGTTTAGTTTGGTCATTAAATTATTAATTAAATTATAAAATTATAACCATATAATAAAGATAATGTTGTTTTAGTCTCAATTTATGAAATTATTGAATGTAAATAACTATCAAAATTTTGAATCTTTTAATGATTTGCTAAGAATTTAGAATTAAAAAATAACTTTTTATTTGAAAGCTCAACTACTTCAAAATTTTGAATTATACGTCCGTTTCGTTCGCTTTCAGTAATTTCTACATTTTTTCCGGCTTGTCTGTCGCTCCTAAAATAGTCATACCTACAAGAGGTCGGAGTAATTTTCACTAACACGCTGAAATGTACTTCCACTGCCACCAGCTTACGCCAAGAAATATTCTTGATAAGATAAATTGACCGTTATTATTTCATTCTTTAATTTCTATATATTGTCTTTTACCTATTATACTTTTACTAACTAAATACGGGTTGCTCCCTACAACTCACACTTTTTTATTTATTTTATAACGTTTTGATTTGCTATAATTTCATTCTGGAATAACCGAATAGGATTGACGAACACTAAACAATCAACAATTGACATAGATATTAATCCATTCAGTAATAGCAAATATTACAACGAACTATGCTGATTTCTTTCTTTCTCTCTTTTCTCTGTTTACTTTTCTACATTGACATTTTCTTCTGCTGTCCTTCTTTATTTTGCTTTATTATAGAAAATAATCATTGCAAACCACTTTTCAAAATAACTCTGTACTCAAATTCACCCATGAATTAAACATAAACAATAACATCCCCTTTTAAAATGTTAATGTTTTTTTCTTTCTTTGGTGGGGGGTATGGTATGGTTTCAGTAGAACCACCCTAAATGGTAAAATTTACAAAAATAAATTGTGTTCCCATGTTACTCACGTTGTTGCCTAGAAACCATATTCCATAATTCACAATGAGAAATTCAATCGTTTAGGATTTTATTCCTAAACTAGCAGGACTCGTGTCCTAGTGTTACCCGGGTGGAATATAAAAGAATGATTTAACTATAAAAAAAAATATCCGCAAAAAAGGAATTAAAATGTAAAAAAATGGTTTAGCTTTCAGAGTGGGGGATCACTGTGTGTGGATTGGAGCTTATTATTTTGGTGCTTTTTAGGAATAGGTATCCAAAAATTGCAGTCGTTTCGTAAGCAGTTTCTGAGAAAGTCGAATCAAGTTCTGATGCTTCTACACAATACAAACCGAACAAAACCGACTTTGCAAACTAAAAGCAAGACTTAGTTTTCAGTTAGGTTAGGGTTAGTTTCGGGTTAGTTTCGGGTTAGTTTCGGGTTAGGTTTGGGTTGGTTTAGAGTTAGGTTAGGGTGAGGTTTGGGTTGTGTTATAGTAAAAATTAAAAAAAAACAGTATGGTTAGTATTGTGTAGATTGTTCAGTGGGGTTCGTTAACGTTCCTTATCGTACCTTTTACTCACACTAAATTTAAACAAATATACATAACACTGTAAGCAACTAACGCATCCAAACGAGAGTGACACGTGACTTCACATTTCTGAAACTTTAGCTTTCACACTAAATTGAAATTTATAAATAAACTAGTTTAATATGAAGTAAATGAAATTGTATCTTTGAGTGTCTATGTTCAGCACGAGTAAACTAATGATTATCTGTCTCTATCTGCTCGGCGTTGCTCGGGCGTCCCTATTTACTTTTTAGGTTTGTTTCGCTTTTTCTTTTCTTTCTTTTTGACTATGTCGTTTTTATTTTAGTTTTCTTTTCACCAAATTATTATTTTTTTTCTAAAACTTTGAAACCTAACTTATATTTATCTTTCTTAATGAACTATTTAAAATAAATTATTAATTATTTAATCAGTTTTTTTTTCATTTTTACAAATCATGTTATTCGCATCCACACATATAGCGATATTTTATGAATAGAGATTGAAGAAAAACGCCGGAAAATTGTCGCTGTCAAAAATACCCTCTTTTACTAAACAGGCAACGAAACATTGAAAAGGACAAAATAAACTATCTCCCATCTCTCTCTCTCTCTCTCTCTTATCCCCATCTCTCTCTCTCTCTTTCTCTCTCTCTCTCTTATCCCCTCTCTCTTTTTCTCTTTCTCTCTGTCCCTTCCCTCTCTTACACGTAAGCCAGCGGGATGTCGAGATATAAAAGGATGATAGCATCGCGTGTGTTCAAGTAAATGGTGGGATGAGGCCAGCCGGGTATGCAACATATATTTTGGATGATAATTATTTCACCTTTATTTAAAAACTAGCAGACCTCCCCGGCGTTGTGCGGAAGGTGGTCATGAATAACAAAACATAAGAGTTAAAACACACGTGCGTAATATCTTGTCTCTTTTTCTACTTCTTCCTCCAACTGCCACTGCCCCTCCTCCCTCTCTCTCTCTTTCTCTCGCTCTCTCTCTCTTTCTCTCTCTCTCTCTCTCTCTCTCTCTCTGACAACTGGTTCAATATAATAGAACAAAAGTAAAAACGTAAAAGAAATTTGATTGATTGATTGTTTTACCTAGTTCCAGTGTTTATTTAAAAAAAAAAAACAACTACCAGTAAGAATGAGAAAAAGTAAATTTTACCATAACCCAGACGAGGGTTACACTGAATCCGGTGATGTAAGGTTTGTAAGTGTATCTTGTGTAGCTTCTGACTTTTTTCACAGCCATACATACAGACAGAATTACTTCTTTCTTTCTTTATACTAGATATTTTTATATAATGAATTTGATAGACTTTAGTTGTTTATTATAGATTTTTATTAGCGAATGTAGAGGTTGATAAATAAAATAGATAGATTAATGAGATCTCATTCTTAGACGACAAGTAATGCCATTCAGCCTAATAAAAACGTAGTCAATTAAATCAAAAGAAAGTTTTTCGACGTTACGTTAACATTGTGTACCCAACAAAAGTGTTTGATTGACTCTGAACGTTGTCCCTCATCGTCAGGATGTACCCCAGCGTTGTTAAGATTTATTCATAGTTTTTGATTCTGAAAAAATTCTCTGAGTAGAGCAAGGTATTTTGA
>OY744515.1:19283803-19356303 GCA_963556195.1 Sepiola atlantica
AAGGGCAGGTGTTATTTCCGTGTTTTATTTTTAGATATGTTACCTTACCCGGGACTGGGAGTCTAGTTCACCCTACTATTTCACTTAGACTAGTGAGCATTTAGCAGGTACACAGACGTAACGAGCCACCTTAATTTCTTCTGGATTCCCGGTGATTCAATCCGCCTTTGAATAACAAAAAATGTGTAGAGAAAGGTAAAACGTAGAAAGCAAATGTAGATTGCGGCACTACAGCAGTCACATATTTTGATGTACTTTTTCTCTTGGTATGAATAGAAAGGTTTGGGAAGAGAAGGATGAAGGTAATCCGACGTGATGGGAAAATGAAAAAGGAAAACCAAAAAATGGATGTTTTTTATGTGTACATCAACGTTTCGTCTTTATTTATAAGACTTCATTAGGATGATAATATAGAGAAAAATGTCATGCAAGTACAAACACATGTAGGGTTGACATATTGGGAAAAAGGGAAGAAAATAATGGCCACTACTGGGTGGACGTCCGTACTTGGTGAGGAGTGAAAAATGAATGTTGATGAAAATGAGTGGGGAAGAAGTGGAAAGATATTTCCAATTTAACGAAGTATTCTACAAACACAAATTTGGACTCCCCATGGGCAACCCCCTAAGCGGTGTATTAGCCTGCCTCTTTTTAGAATTCTTAGAATCCGGTCCTTTCAAATATAGACTACCCCCCTAACATCGAATACTTTAGATACATAGATGATATTTTAATTTTCCTCCCCACAGACATACAAATCAATAATGTTAAAGATAGACTCAACACAGTAGAACCCTCCATAAAATTCACCCATGAGACTGAAATAAACGGCTCTATTCCCTTCCTAGATACCCTCATAATTAAGTCCAACAACAAACTAGAATTTAAGGTACACCGCAAAAACACTCACAAAAATGACTACATACATTTCTACTCCCACCACCATAGCAAGATCAAAACAGGTATAATTATAGGCTTCTTCCTACGCGCCCTTAGAATATGTAGCCCCCAACACATAGATGAAGAAATAAAGTACATTTTTAATTCCCTAAAAACATTGCAATACCCCACACATTTTATATTAAATGCCGAGAAAAAAGCCTTCCAAATATTCTCCAGAAACACCACACAAAAAATCAAACTCCTAACACCTCTCTCATAGACAGGCCCCTTCTCTTACCCACGCATTCCAATAACACATCAATATGCAACACGCTTAACAAACTAGGCATTCCAACAGTACAAACCACATCTCAATCCATAAAACAAACATTAAACACATCCAGACATTTCCAAAAAAACCCACATCCCATGCCGGCTTATATACTGTCCCATGCAATGACTGCCATCAATTTTACGTGGGAGAAACACAACGTGAATTAAAGAAAAGATTAAGTGAACACAAAAGGGACATAAAAAACAACCCTCTCAGTGCACTTTTCTCCCATGCACTAGAACATGGTCATGCCTTCAAATTTGAACAAGCCGAAATCACAAAATACATCCACAACAAATCTCGGCGAAGATTATTGGAAACTGCTCTCATCACCGCCTCCACCACCATCAAGCAACGAAATGGCCTCTTTAACCTATCACCCTTAATAAGCAAGATCATCCTTACAGAACAAAAACTCTTGCCTGATCATAGATAACATTTATTTTCATCTCTAACCTTAATGACACTCTCCCACTTACTCACACCCTTCCCTTTTCTCCATGAATCTTTACTTTCTTAAACTCTTTCCGTTTTTCCCTCACATTTTTAACACTGCAGTCCAATGAAACTTTCTCATTTTCCAAATATTTCAAATATTCCATACCCACCTGTTCAATTACCTCCCTCCTCCCTCTCCTCCACCCTTCACTCCCTCACTCATTGCCATCATTTTCCAAATATTTCAAATATTTCATACCCTATCACAACAAATCTCCCCTCCCCCCTCACCCATTCCCCCTCTCAACTATTTCTTTCGTACCTTCACTCTTCCACACACCCTTCTTAAATCCCCTCATTTTCTCAAAACGCTCTCTAAGACCATAACTTTCGCTCATCCACCAAAATCACAGCCCCCCTCCTTCTCTACCCACCCTCCTTTTCTCTGCATACACCCCCACACACAAACATTCCAACTTACTTTTTCTGTAACGTGGACCCCACACTCTTACTCTCTCCGTGGCGACGGCATCAAATGTAATGAGAACCGTCCCGGTGCAGGAATCCTTCCTGACTGTGAACACCTTTTCTTTGGCTCGTGATTTCGTCTGTAGTGGCTGCAAAAAGAAAGATGGCCTGAATCTCCCCCGGGTCAGATGAATGACGACTTCGTGATTCTGTGAAGGCAAGATTACTTAGCAGGACAATTCGATAACAGAATAACTCAACAAACGGCTAGGTCTTTTCATAACAATAATTATTTAATAAAAATGAACGGTGGGTTTTTAACTTTAACCTAAAGTCTATTTTTCGATAATGGCTTCTTTACTAACTATTGTATCTCTCCGTGTGCGTGTGTGAATCTCTTTACGACTGCAAATCCTTAATCGAGATATAACTTGTCTACTCAAACGGTGGGTGTGGACTCTTACGACTGTTGGTATTAATTGAGACATTAATCTCTGTTGGAAAACGATGGTGGGGGAATGCTATGAGCCATGCCATGCCAAGCGAGAGCGATTGTTCGCGCAACGTCTCGCCTAGCCGGCTCGTGTCTCAGCTCCCGAGAGCGCGTCCGTGCCGAACGAAATCTTGGATCTGACTGACTTGCGATCGCCTTCTCATCTCAAATAACAAAGACGAAAAACGTATAACTCATACTCTCTCTCTCTCTCTCTCTCTCTTCTCGTCGTGTGGTACGCGCGATGCTGACTTACTCTCTTTCTTTCCCCCATCCCTTCTTCTGTGTCCCCACTCCTCCCCCGGAGTGGGGTGGTACGGGCAATTGTAATTCGTCGTTTTAGTTTCTCTTTAGATCTTATCTACACTAAAGAAAACCATTAGCCTCTCTTTCTCTATTGGACCACCCCTCGAGTTGACACCATCGTATCTAAAGGACCCATGACCAAATTGTTCAGCTGGTCAAACTCATCCATTGTATCTGGTTAAGTGCCACTGACAACCTACACGCTCTCTCCCGCCAGGCTGGCGCCGTCTCTCGGCCAAGGTTTGGACAGTCAAAAATATGTACTAGCTCCCAGACTTCCACTTGTCTCTACGTGGGGCCTGATCTCCCCGATGCATTCCAGTGCACCCCGGGGTGCAGACTCCGTCGCTGAAACCACTGTTTCACATCCGCCCAATCCTTATTTCGTGTCAATTGGTCGAAATTGACACCTCCCAGACCGTTACCTTTCCCCACACACAGAGAGAACAACGGATAATACAATCAAAACAATAATAATCAAAAATTAAGAAAAAACTGTAGCTAAACAATGGAACAAAAAGTTTTCTTTTTCTGTTCTGTTTTCTTTTGGTCTGTCCTTCTTTTTCTCTTTCCAGTCTATTAAAACATCAGGACTACGTATGTATGTGTGTATGTGCGTATGCATTTTGTGGTTTCTGTGTTGGGAGGTGGGTAGGTGACAAAATGAATTATTATGCATGCAATTAAAAGTTTGTTAATACAGATTGGAGCTCGCAACGCCCCTTACAAATTACGTCACCATCACCCTCTCCTCGGAATCAATCTCTACTTCTTCACTGGTCATCCACCTGGATTTTCGACAGGGCAGCGATTCCTGCTCCCGCTCGCGATCTGGGTGAAGTGTACTCAAGGGTAACCCTCCCTCGCTCATGCACTCGGTCGTCGGTGTGCTCGCGCCGTCCAATTTCTCCCTATGTCTTTCTCGCGCCCTTTGTCTTTTCTGCAAAAGCTAACCTTATTATTTATGTGCACAATTCTCACTAACATCGACCAAGCCCTATCGTGCCCGTGTCTAGTTCTACCTTTTAACGTGAATTTTCCCTTCCTGACGGGGTTAATCGAACCCTCAATCTCTCTAAAGCTAATAGCTTGTTACCTTCTGGTTATGCAACGCATTTTAACACATTATAATACTTTCATAACTGTTCGATGGGGTCGACCGGTAATCGCAAACGATTTGGTAATTCGGCTTTAATCTGCCGAGATGATTATATTCGGCGACAAGTGTCTTAGCGATTGCATATCCAACTGTGCACCTGTGCACTCACTCGTCAGTATCAACAACTGAAATTCTCTTGGTACGGACCTGTCTGGTTCGCATACCGTCACTATCATTGCGTCGGCCACCTCGGCCGGATTCTCTTCGTTCCCTTCTCTGGGAAAAACAATTCTCTCAGACTAACACCTTCTTGGCTCACTTCGGCCCGGTGACATTCGATATCGATGCGCCTTCTCTGGCTGCATGCGACAGTAACCCTTTTGGTTCTTCCCTATAACTTCCAATTTCTTCATAATCATTCTCTCATCGCTTCCCGACACTGTCCCTAATTACTCATCGAGTGCCTCTCCCAGCAACGGGGGGCCACTGATTTCTTCTGCTTCGTCTGTATCAACACTATCTATCTTAGATAGGATCTCATATCCTTCTCTTCGCTTATCATTACTTCTGTGCCCTTTCGTAAGGCGCACCACAATCTGTCATATTCACGGTGGTTCGAACATCTGTCGATTACTTCAACTTTCTTTTGCTTTTACAACTCACTATATATCTGCCTGGTCGTTCGGCAACAGCCCATCCAGCTGCAGGTATATTACTACTTGTGATCGATCATTTGGATCTAACCACGACGACCCTCCATCGGTCCCAGTTATGCATCTCTTTCTATCCTTATATGTCCGTTTATCTCGGGGGGGCATCCAAGACAACTGTCCGCGCCACAACCACCAGCGCCGCACACGCATGGGGGCCCTCCCTGCGCGCGGTGGAGCCAACGAATGCGACACAGCACAACCTCGGCCTCTCCCCCAGGTCCCTGACTATGTTTGGCTTGGCTTTTCTACTATTCTGTGGTGGGGCGTTCTGCTCCCCTCTACCGTAACTTCATAGGTAATTCCTCTACCTTTTTGGCTAACCGATTTTCTCTCAGTCTCTTCTGGAGCTGGGCAGGGGGGTATTTTGCCGCTCTCCTCCCACTCGCTGGACTGGTCAACCGACCTAGCAGTCGCGTTTAATTCGATCTCTCTCTACGGGGGGGTTCATTGCTTCTTGCGGTTTCTCATAAACCGGCGAACAAAACCCAAGCCCGTCTTCTTCCCATTCTACCGTAACTTCATAGGTAATTCCTCTACCTTTTTGGCTAACCGATTTTCTCTCAGTCTCTTCTGGAGCTGGGCAGGGGGGTATTTTGCCGCTCTCCTCCCACTCGCTGGACTGGTCAACCGACCTAGCAGTCGCGTTTAATTCGATCTCTCTCTACGGGGGGGTTCATTGCTTCTTGCGGTGTCTCATAAACCGGCGAACAAAACCCAAGCCCGTCTTCTTCCCATTCTACCGTAACTTCATAGGTAATTCCTCTACCTTTTTGGCTAACCGATTTTCTCTCAGTCTCTTCTGGAGCTGGGCAGGGGGTATTTTGCCGCTCTCCTCCCACTCGCTGGACTGGTCAACCGACCTAGCAGTCGCGTTTAATTCGATCTCTCTCTACGGGGGGGTTCATTGCTTCTTGCGGTTTCTCATAAACCGGCGAACAAAACCCAAGCCCGTCTTCTTCCCATTCTACCGTAACTTCATAGGTAATTCTCCTCACCAAATACGGACGTCCACCCAGTAGTGGCCATTATTTTCTTCCCTTTTTCCCAATATGTCAACCCTACATGTGTTTGTACTTGCATGACATTTTTCTCTATATTATCATCCTGATGAAGTCTTATAAATAAAGACGAAACGTTGATGTACACATAAAAAACATCCATTTTTTGGTTTTCCTTTTTCATTTTCCCATAGAAAGGTTTATAGCTGAGTAATTGTCCCAGTGACCAATCGGATGTCTTGATGTAGCAATTTATTGGACTACTTGCAACGCTTAAGCAGTTTGTTTTTCCCCGCTTTTAAACTAGTTGGAGTCAAACCGTACTAGGAATTAGGCGTGTTAAAACTGATCCCGTTCAACTCACCAGCTTAGAATGGAATCTGACAGGATGCGTGACGCCCAGCTTTCTGTAAATACTACTATTTGATGTGTTTAATTATTTTCCATTATGCCAAAATAAAAGATATTTTCTGTTTAATAATAACATTGTATTATGGAAATTTAAAGATAGGATTATGGTTATTAATACTGACAGAATATTAACTGTTTAGCGGTCCAGACGTCTACATTCTCACGTATAGGGGGGTATTTTGCCGCTCTCCTCCCACTCGCTGGACTGGTCAACCGACCTAGCAGTCGCGTTTAATTCGATCTCTCTCTCTACGGGGGGGTTCATTGCTTCTTGCGGTTTCTCATAAACCGGCGAACAAAACCCAAGCCCGTCTTCTTCCCATTTAAATTCGCTATCTTTCACTAAACTTATCATTCTGGGGGCCACCCTACTTTTTATACTCTGTGGGGTGGCCTCTGGGCGCTTCCCTGGTTCTTTACCCCAGTGTCAGGTGGCACACTAAGGTTCGGAATCCTAATTCCTCACCTCCGATCTATGCTGCTGTGCACCACCGACTCTCATGTCCGAACCGACCACACCTAGTGCAGTTCGGTCTAACCGAGCCGCGTGGGCGCCCATAATTTGTGGGACACTCTGCTGCTCCATGCCCCTCACCCCTGCAGGTCCAGCGGACTGATACCTGCCTTGCCGGTGCGGGCCTATCGTGCTCATTTCGAAGGTCCCATGCCTTCCCTCTAGGATCGGAGTCTGCCTCCCAATCTTCTCCGCCCCCTCTCTCCATTCGGGGCCCCGGGCTCGCCCTGCCCCCACCGTTTTCCTTCTCCCAGGCCTTTCCTCGCCATTGCTTAACCTTAGCCGGGTCAACTCGCGTACGGCCTCAATCGCGGTTCGCTCGCTGGCGTATTGCCTCACTGGCTGCTCGCGGAGCTCCGTCCAAGTGATCCCCGGGTTCTCTACATACCTCCCCTCAATGAATCTCGACACTGGGCCCCTCGCTCCCTCTAGAGCGAGCAGCACCATCTCTAAATCTTCTAGTCCATAAATCACCCTCTTCTTCTGAATTACTGCTAACCACTCCATTAAACCGACGGGGTCCCCTTTGTGGGGGGGGGGGTATTCGTATCCCTCCTATCGGCCTTTCTATCTTTCTGGTCTCTTCTCTCCCCATGCCTGTTGCACTATTTACTAGGTCTTCCTCCGAACCCATTCCCTTTGCGTTCTAGCTTACCACCCCAACAACAGAACTACCCAAACCGCGTGCAAAGTTTGGACAACAATCGACACACCGACAAAACCGAGCAAGCGAACAAGAGAAATCAACAAGTCACTTACCCCTCTTCTCTGCTGCCCTTGTGGTTTCCCGCTTCTGGGCTGGTTGTTCATTATCTTTCGAGTCCGTCTGGGCCTTTCAATCAATTGACTAAAAGTTCGCGGTCCCAGACCGATCTCAAAGTCTAAAAAACGTTTTTTCTTTCAGTCTATCTCTTTTTCTATCTTTCTCTTTTTTTTTTCCAACACGGGTGTACATGCCCGTTAAACTGTTTCTCTCTTTTCTTTTCTTTTTTTTTCTATTCTCTTTTTCAAACACGGGTGTACATGCCCGTTAAACTGTTTCTCTCTTTTCTTTTCCTTTTTTTTCTATTCTCTTTTTCAAACACGGGTGTACATGCCCGTTAAACTGTTTCTCTCTTTTCTTTTCCTTTTTTCTATTCTCTTTTTCTATCTTTTTTTTTCAAAGTGTTCTGCCGGCAAAAAAAATCGTTTGTTGTGCCCGTGGGTTTTTAAAAATTTGTCTGTCTATTTTTTTTTCAAAGTGTTTTGCCGGTAAAAAAAAATTGTTTTCTTTGTGGCCGTGGTTGGCTTTGTTCTTTTTTTCCCCGAGGTTGCCAGGCACTCCTCACAGTACCATGATCCTGGTCACGGCACCATTGTAACGTGGACCCCACACTCTTACTCTCTCCGTGGCGACGGCATCAAATGTAATGAGAACCGTCCCGGTGCAGGAATCCTTCCTGACTGTGAACACCTTTTCTTTGGCTCGTGATTTCGTCTGTAGTGGCTGCAAAAAGAAAGATGGCCCGAATCTCCCCCGGGTCAGATGAATGACGACTTCGTGATTCTGTGAAGGCAAGATTACTTAGCAGGACAATTCGATAACAGAATAACTCAACAAACGGCTAGGTCTTTTCATAACAATAATTATTTAATAAAAATGAACGGTGGGTTTTTAACTTTAACCTAAAGTCTATTTTTCGATAATGGCTTCTTTACTAACTATTGTATCTCTCCGTGTGCGTGTGTGAATCTCTTTACGACTGCAAATCCTTAATCGAGATATAACTTGTCTACTCAAACGGTGGGTGTGGACTCTTACGACTGTTGGTATTAATTGAGACATTAATCTCTGTTGGAAAACGATGGTGGGGGAATGCTATGAGCCATGCCATGCCAAGCGAGAGCGATTGTTCGCGCAACGTCTCGCCTAGCCGGCTCGTGTCTCAGCTCCCGAGAGCGCGTCCGTGCCGAACGAAATCTTGGATCTGACTGACTTGCGATCGCCTTCTCATCTCAAATAACAAAGACGAAAAACGTATAACTCATACTCTCTCTCTCTCTCTCTCTCTCTCTCTCTCTCTTCTCGTCGTGTGGTACGCGCGATGCTGACTTACTCTCTTTCTTTCCCCCATCCCTTCTTCTGTGTCCCCACTCCTCCCCCGGAGTGGGGTGGTACGGGCAATTGTAATTCGTCGTTTTAGTTTCTCTTTAGATCTTATCTACACTAAAGAAAACCATTAGCCTCTCTTTCTCTATTGGACCACCCCTCGAGTTGAAACCATCGTATCTAAAGGACCCATGACCAAATTGTTCAGCTGGTCAAACTCATCCATTGTATCTGGTTAAGTGCCACTGACAACCTACACGCTCTCTCCCGCCAGGCTGGCGCCGTCTCTCGGCCAAGGTTTGGACAGTCAAAAATATGTACTAGCTCCCAGACTTCCACTTGTCTCTACGTGGGGCCTGATCTCCCCGATGCATTCCAGTGCACCCCGGGGTGCAGACTCCGTCGCTGAAACCACTGTTTCACATCTCCCCTTCAGTCTTGACCGCAGCCATCTGTTCAAAATCCTCCTTCCTCCCTCTCCTCCACTCCATCTCTGCCATCCACATTATTCCTGCTCATCCCCTCCACCTCTTTCTCTTACTACCAGCCACAGTAGTCCTTGTTCACCCCCATCTTTCCACTTCTTCCCCACTCATTTTCATCAACATTCATTTTTCACTCCTCACCAAATACGGACGTCCACCCAGTAGTGGCCATTATTTTCTTCCCTTTTTCCCAATATGTCAACCCTACATGTGTTTGTACTTGCATGACATTTTTCTCAATATTATCATCCTGATGAAGTCTTATAAATAAAGACGAAACGTTGATGTACACATAAAAAACATCCATTTTTTGGTTTTCCTTTTTCATTTTCCCATAGAAAGGTTTATAGCTGAGTAATTGTCCCAGTGACCAATCGGATGTCTTGATGTAGCAATTTATTGGACTACTTGCAACGCTTAAGCAGTTTGTTTTTCCCCGCTTTTAAACTAGTTGGAGTCAAACCGTACTAGGAATTAGGCGTGTTAAAACTGATCCCGTTCAACTCACCAGCTTAGAATGGAATCTGACAGGATGCGTGACGCCCAGCTTTCTGTAAATACTACTATTTGATGTGTTTAATTATTTTCCATTATGCCAAAATAAAAGATATTTTCTGTTTAATAATAACATTGTATGATGGAAATTTAAAGATAGGATTATGGTTATTAATACTGACAGAATATTAACTGTTTAGCGGTCCAGACGTCTACATTCTCACGTATTTAGTGACAATTAATGAGTATGAAGTATGTGGAACAGACACAAAGCAAAACAATGTATATTGTGACGAAGTCCTCATAATTTATTTATTTTTATTTGAGTAAAATATTACTCCCTAGCCTCTTACAAATAAGAAGTAAAAAAATGTTTTTATTTTTTAATCTGAGCACTCTAAATCTTTTTGTGCATACCATCCTCCTTTTGATGTCAACTTGTCTACTGTCATGTGCAGTTTCCGAGATTTAAAAGGGAAACGAGTGTATGTGTTGCCCCCAGATTTATCAAACTAGCGGGTTGTATCGACTGACTAATCAAAATTATCTCATGTACACACACACAGACAAAAGACTAGCTTCCGGTATGTGAGATGCAGCAACGTGCTGACGGGAAGCTGACTTCCGGTATGAGAAAAGATTCTTCAGTCTATCAGCTGCCCGTCAGCGAGACCGCACGTGATAATCTTTTCGGATAGTTGATTCACCTGTCGTCGGAGATCTACAAGATTAGAATCCCAGCGACAACCGACACTTTACAAGACACCGTCGCCAAATAGTTTAATTCAGGGAAATATTGATTTTCACTCGAGTTGTGTTTTCGACAATTGGATATTCGAGTTGTTTCTCCAAATAGATATTCAAGTTTAATTCACGGGAAATCACTCGAGTTCTGTTTCGCAAAATAGATATTCAAGTTGTATGTTTGCCAAATAGACACTTAACCAGATAAGTACAATATATCAAATCTAGAATTCGGTTTGCTAAACGTTGTTTTTTATTACTTAAAAAAAAACGTTAGTCACCGCTTATCAAGGCCCATAGCCACTTGAGGATGAGAGTTAATGGGATGGAACGATTGTCAGCCGAAATTGATCAATGCAATGAACTAAGTTTGATTATTTATTGATAGGTTCACAACAAGTTCCTGATGACGTTCAACTTTATAACAACCATGATGTAGTTTGCAGGGAAGTAATTCAGCAGTAATGTGTTCTACAGACGAAAGACCCTTGAAGGCAGGTTTCTAACGTAGTTTTAGGGATGACAAAAACTATGAGAGACTTGTTTATCTAAGATATTATTTCCCAAATGAACTGGTGAAAAATATGGATATGAATAGAGAACAAATATTTCGAAAGGAGAAGAAAGCAAACAAAATCGAGGAGAACGAAAATCGAAAAAAGAGCAAATTAATTAAAAAGTTAAATAAACAATAGAAATGGGTCATCACCAGATGTGGGGAATTGACCGAGATTTTAAGGAGAAAAATGGGGTCTGCTGACACGAAAACTTTTACGGACTGAGACAAACGGATTTTATTGGATGTATAATACAGAATAATCACGTTAAAACATCGGTTCTCGTTGGATTACCGAAGATAAGCAACGTTCAGCCTGGCCAGTACAATATGGGTGACTATTTGGGAATATCAGGTGCTGTATGTTATCTTGCCATGATCGGGATATATATATATATATATATATATATATATATATATATATATATATATATATATATATGCAGCTGGGGGCCGTTTGTGAAAAAACAATTTCAGACGGTCAGAAGGCGCAAACCCAGTTCACAGAGACAGCCTAGAATCTGCTAGCAGTAGCCCTATCTTAACGGCCACCAGAAACTGTCACGTGATTAAGGGAAATTAAGATCGTATGTGCCTAGAAGCGGACAGCAGACAGAAGAAGAATCGAGAGAGTTTGACGAACGTATTCGGAACTTTGCTAAAGACACAGGTATTGATATACACACATATATACACGGACGTATTCATGCACACAAACACACATTTACTGCAATCAATCTAAAAGTTATTCTATTTCACATTCGAATCATCTTCGTTCATTTGAAAGGCATTGGGCTTTTTATAGAATAAATTTTATTTTTCCAGATTTTGAACAGCATTTTTAAACATGGTTGTACATTGTTTAAACTGGGCGCCGAATGTTTTTGGTGGTTGAAAAGAAATAGGTTGCAATGAAAGGGTCACAAAAAGAATAAAAACGAGAAATATTGTCCCTACCCATTTGTAAACGTTTTTATAGTAAAGTACTTGCGAGCAAAATATAGAAGTAAGCTTAATAGTCCGGAACTGCGAAGCATCAAAGTCGAAAGACCCAACTTCGATACGATGGCAGAATTGAAGATTAAACGTGTGTGACACTTAGATCAGCCTATGTATAGATATTACCCATTTGCAGTTAGAAACATTTTTAGCGCTGATTTATTGTGGACCAACGCGATTATCTATCTGGTAACTGTTAGCTAGACAAGATAACAAAGCGTTATCCTACAGCTGGAGTCAATGTTCTGTGAGTAAGGTTTTCAAATTGAGCTTTTTTTTTCCGAGAATGAAACGTTAATCTGTAGTCAGGAATTAAAGCGATGTCTGGATGAGCAGGGCCTCAAACTCTGATTGTGATACGCATATGGAATTATAGAGAATGGCATAGCAGAACTATATCAAAGAACTGTACAAACGAAGATTGCTGCACTAAAGCAATGTACGAGGCGATTTACTTTTATAATGTTATGCCAAAGAATACTATATCAATATCATGTGTATCAGCTCGAATCGTACATCGAAATTGTTTGAAGATCACTGACAGTAAATTCCCGCTTGAACTCGAATACAGACCAGAGTGTTTGGCTAAGATAAAAGTGTAGTATCTGTTCCGATGGATACTGCACGCCTGTCCTGTGCAGTTCTAGGAGGTCCACCCTCCCAGGCTTCGCCTCCCCTCTTTGGGGAGGAGTAAGTTTATTGCTTACTGTCTGAGGCGCCCCTACCGGGGAATGTCGACGGGGCTGCCCAGGCAATTTTTAAATGGCCAGAGTGCTCACCTCTCGAGCGCTGGCTTTTAACCCCACTTGCTCGACCCGATCTTGGGTCACATCTTACTTGTGGAAGTAAGATAAAACTGGCCTTGTGCCTAACTCCGCGAGGAGTAAATAAACATGGTCGGTGCAGATAGAAATGTAGGTCGTTTTACTGGAATGAGTCGTCCATTATCTGTCTTTCGAGCCTCAGCTATAGTGTTCATATTATTCTGGTATCTAGAATCTAGTTTGATCCATAAGACCCTGTTTTCTCGGAATGGTCCGGCTCGGTCCACCCAAAATTATGGAAGGGGGTTATTACCGATCCCATGAGGCGTCCTTACCGGGGGAAATGCCGACGGATCCGTTCTCCGCTATTATTTTTGTACGCAACTAGAGTGTTCTATCGGGGGAGAAGGTTTATCCCACTTTCCGGCCTTGTGCCACATTTTGCTGCAGTAGTAATCAATTACAGAGGGTCTATAATCTGTCTTTGTTAACGGTGTGTTATGCAACCTAAAAGTTTTGCGGCCCTCGCTTGGAATTCGGAGAACAATTGCAGCGGAACTTCAATGGGAAATAATAGGATAATTACACAGGATTTAATTTTTCCCGTTCGTCCTTCCCAAATTAAGGATTAAGGATCCGACTCAGATGCTAGTAACGATTCTATAGCTAACTGAACTGAAGAAAAATAGATGCTATCTTTTTGCGGGAAATGCAAAACTTCGTTGTCAATCTTTGACAATTAGATTAAGATGGGATGTAATTCTGTTTTTATCTTCGTTTTTTTTACGGTATATCAACTCTTGTGGTTATTAAACGCCGAATCCAATTAGTTTGATAACAGCGTTTACGCTTCACATTTTTAATATCTTCGAGTTTTTATGCATCCGCTTCGCTTCAAATACCATAAAGTTGTACTTCCTGTTTGTTTGTTTGTTTGTTTGTTTGTTTGTTTGTCTGTTCATGAACTCCTTCTAGGGTTTGGAGATAGACATCTTTAAAGATACATATTATAAAACTATATTACCCGAAGTATTTGGATAAGTGTATTTCATTTTGATCAAATGGAAATAACATTATCATGGATTCTTTGCTTGCGCTTAACATCCATAAAAATATATATTGTATTTTATGTATTACTTAAAACTTATAGAAATTAAAACAATAAGAATAAAAATAATTAATAAATGGTTTAATGGGAACAAAAGTGAGCAGCAGCCCTGATGGATTTGGGGTGAACGCCGAGAGTGCTTCGATGACGTTAGAAACTATAAATTTATCAAAATTTATTTCAATTAATGTTAGTGTACTTACATTCCCTTCCGAGCAATTAATGCTGAGTACATGTTTGGGCCGCACGGAACAAATATAATATTATAAAATGTAAAAAATATAAATATATATTATAAAATGTAAAAAAATATATTATAAAATGTAAAAAATATAATATTACAAAATGTAAAAATATAATATTATATATAAAATGTAAGAAATAAAATATATATATATATTATAAAATGTAAAAAATATATTATAAAATATAAAAAATATTATATTACAAAATGTAAAAATATAATATTATAAAATGTAAAAAATATGACATTATAAAATGTAAAACATATAATATTATAAAATGTAAAAAAATATATTATAAAATGTAAAAAATAAAATATAAATATATATTATAAAATGTAAAAAATATATTATAAAATGTAAAAGATATTATATTACAAAATGTAAAAATATAATATTATAAAATGTAAAACATATAATATTATAAAATGTAAAACATATAACATTATAAAATGTAAAAAAATATAATATTATAAAATGTAAAAAAATATATTATAAAATGTAAAAAATGAAATATAGATATATATTATAAAATGTAAAAAATATATTATAAAACGTAAAAAATATTATATTACAAAATGTAAAAATATAATATTATAAAATGTAAAATATATAATATTATAAAATATAAAAAATATAATATTATAAAATGTAATAGATATAATATTCTAAAAGTGGAAAAATATATTATAACATGTAAAAAATAGAAATATAATATTATAAAATATAAAAAATATAATATTATGGAATGTAAAAAAATATAATGTTATAAAACATAAAAAATATAATATAAAATATAAAAAATATAATATTAGAAAACGTAAACAAAATAATATTATAAAAGATAAAACATATAAAAATAAAGTAATATGACGATATGGGCTCGGCGCAAAATGGCGCAGAGTTTTAATTAAATACCAGGCAACATCGGGTCTTACTGCTCGTTAAAGATATAAATATGTGTATACCACCGGATGCAGTTTCGTGTCGTGCCGAGGACAGCTTGCATGTAACCCAGAGATGGGATCCTAGCAGGTAGTGCTGTTAAATATTGGGCGAGTAAACACATCAGTATATAAGACGGTTAATGTAATTGATAGTAACGAATGTGACGTCACATAGCTCAAAAAGAAGGTGAGGGAGAGAAGTCGGCAGTTCTTTGGAAGCACTATATGTGTGAACATGTTGATTTAAAAATACGCTGATAAGATATAATTGACTAATGATTATTGATCTCACAGTGTCTCCCCCACCCCATTAGTCAGTAATTTGGAACGAAGATCCAATCGAGTAAAGCTCCTTTGTTTTCCAACAGTTTTTTCATGAATTAGTCCTTTTCGATATATGAAAATAGTTTTTAGAAGGCGGCTATCCTTCAGTATGGAAGGACCACTGAAATAACAAGCAGCTAATAAGCTATGGATAATAATTATGAACTTGGTTTACTGCATGTATGACACACTGTTGAAATGCAGCAGTACTGCTCCGGGTCAGAATGGCAACAAAGGGGTGACACCCACACTATAACAAAGCTCTCAATTGGAGCCTCACAAAAGGATGTCATTAAATGCTATACCCATAACCCAAAGGGAATCTAATGGGTTATCAACTTGATCATCATTCGATATGATCCGATATGCCTCGTGTTGGAATTTCATTTTCATCGGTTAAAAAGGACGCTGGATGACGAATCTGAATACCGGGAAAGAAAACTAACTGAACGACAAGGCATAACTTGTCAATGGGCGTCGGTGAGAATGAGAAAAGATGGCGGATTTACTGTTGGATTTCTCGTTAACTGTCTCTCATTATTGTTTCTTGTTTTCTTTTATGGTGATGCCATTTTGGAATTTGTTTTCGGTTTTCTCTGAAAAAATATTATTCGGAGTAATTCTCACCAATACTTGTGCTCAAACTCAGGCGTTTTGCTAAACACAATATACACATATAGATATATTTTTCTTTTTTGCGTTCAATAACAAAATCACATCAGCAGTTAAAAAAATTGAATAACAAGTGCTATCAGAATCCTGTTATAAGATCACATGATGCATGGCACGTAAAGACAATAACTAACATCTATAATAACACCTAATTATTTATGATAATTTATCATTATGTATATATATATATATATATATATATATATATATATATATATATATATATATATATAAAATTATGAAATGTTGATACTGACACATTAATTTTCTTTTACTTACTATTAATCGAATATTTATTGAAGTTAATGCCGTAACATAAGCATAAATCTTAAAAATTCTATTTAAAAATAATTTTAATTACGAAATCAAACCCTTCAGAATGCATTTCGGTTTCTTTGTAAACAACTCAGTCATTTTAATCTTTTGTTTATAGATAAAAAGAATTTTAATTGATTGTAAAATTTTTCGCAAATGTTCATGTATTAAAATATTAAAAATTTTGTAAGCTATTTACATTCAGTAATTTTATAAATGGAGGTAAAACAACATTACTTTGATAAAAATTAATTATAGTTTTATAACCATTTAAGACAGTCAATAATTTTATGAAAATACGACACCGGAATAATGCAATTTAACTTTCAAAATTCTATTTAAAAATAATTGGGTAAAAACAAACAAACAACATAATTTTAAAAAACTCATGAAAATAAAAGTAGGAATTCTTCCTGGTAACACCGAGTTTGCACAACTAAGTTTATATAAAAATGTAAATTTTCTTTAAGATTCTTTCTGTTAATAAAGGGTTGTGATAATCATCATCATCATCATCATCAGCAGCAGCAGCAGCAGCAGCAGCAACAGCAGCAACCTTTACATTTCAACCCTTCCTTACCGTGGTAGGAGCGGTGGCAACGTGGTAGTATCAGAACTACCTAGGGCTCTGATGAAAATTCAGGAGGAGTAGGCATAAAGATCCGTCGTCCTCTGGTCGTCTCTGCCTTTGCATATGACAAGCAAAGGCGACACGTCGCGTATTTGCAAATCAATCAAGTGAAAATGGCAATGTTGAATCTGCGCCATTCCTTGGTGTGCTCTGAGTTAAACCTTCCCCGACTTCGCATGCAACAGCTGTTCTCAGTATCTAGGATAAACACCTGTAATCCTGCAGGATAACAAATAGCTGTGACCAACGAGGAGAACTTCATGCAGACCAGAAAATCATGAGGCACGATCTTCGTGAGCTTTATGCAAAAGTTCAACTTGCTTAACAGCAACAACAACAACAACAACAACAACAACAACAACACTAACAACACAGACAGTAGCAACAGCATCGTCATACTGTGGAATAGGATATTTCGAATTAACATATAGGATTTATTGCGTTGACTTACGCTCTACAATAGTGAGGAAGGATCTGACCCCTCAGTATTCCTTTTACGATGCTATGCGAGCTAAAAAAAAATTAATAAATAAAAAAAAATAGGGCTTATGGAAGTGGTTTCATCGATGCCACTAAGCTACATAGACAGACGATACATTATGACTTTAACTTCTACTCAATGTACTCTACATCTCTTTTCATTTATTTTTATCTTTCTCTCTAATGTAAACACATTTAATCCACCAGATGTGAAGTAAATTGAATTGATGTTTTAGAAAGAAACACATTTTATCTGCGATACCAATGTCTTCATATCACGAAGAGCGAATTAAATGTTGTTTAGGCTGGACTTTATTCAAATAGAAATAATGTTCTTTGCAGAATATTTCTCGGATTTCAATTGAGGTTTTAAACATGCACACAAATTCACACACACACACAACCGCACTGATGAGCTGTGAAACAGCGAAACAGTCTGTATGTGGATGGCTTTATGAAGCTCCCCCCCCCCCCGGGTAGAGCTTATTTGTAAGGGTATCGCCAAGTGCCATTAGCTTTAAGGCATAGCTCATTTCGATCCCGGCTTGAGGCACTGATGAGCTGTGAAACAGCGAAACAGTCTGTATGTGGATGACTTATATATATATATATATATATATATATATATATATATATATATATATATATATATATATATATATATATATATATATATATACAGGGCTTTACGCGCTCCACTACTTTTGGAGATTCTCCCGCTCCTGCTCCAACGCCCAAAATTGGAGCTGGCTCCTCTCACGCTCCCCATTTTCAAAAAGGAGCCGCTCCAGCTCAAACTCCTATAAAAAAGGAGCGGCTCTTTTCAGCGCTCCATAATGAAAATGTACTTTCTTTCATAAACGTTATATTCTGCCAATGAGTGGTCGAAGGATAGGGGTGGACGTCAAAGGATCGCGTCAATATGGGTGGGGATGTCACTTTAAGTGTAAGACCGTAAGATAATATTTGACAAATTCTCGATGAGATGTGTTAAAGGTTATATGATAACATGTCGGATGAAGCATAGGATTATACGTAAATTTTCGTTTCTTGAGGTATAAAATAGAAATAGAAAAATCCCTAAAATATTTTTAAAATATTTTAATTTTCATTACATTAACAACCTATTTTTTCAGGGGAGGAAAATTTGACCCGATATTTTTTCTATTTTTTTTGGAAGAGAATTTAGATTTTTTTTAAAGTAAATAAAGTTTTACTTTTAAACATTATTAGTGATTATTTTCTTTTTAAAGAAAACATTTCTCTGGGAGAGAAGAGACAGCCAGGAACAACATTACTCGTTGTGTTGTTGTTTAATATTTGTTTGTTTTACGAACGTAACTATATAGTATAACGTATACACCACAGAGAAACGCGCAAGTACTTTCAAACGAATTTAGGAAAACTCGTCAAAGGAAAACTCGGCAACAGAAAACTCGGCAACGGAAAATTCGTCAATGGAAAATTCGGCAAGGGAAAACTCGGCAATTTTTGGCCAAGTAGGTAAATTCGGCAATTATCGAATAAATATCGATTGAAAATAGATTTTAGAACCGTTTTTACAGGAGATGTACTTGTAAATACGGGACTACCGCATCCCCAGTGAAGAAAACTTTTTATATTATTTTTTTGGTACTTGTGCAGTTTACGAACCGGGCTATTTTTTAGATAAGATTTTCAAGTTAAATTACATTTTTACGATATCTTTTGTTTATTAAATTGTTAGGTGAAAGTACAGAATAGTTAACAAAGCCCCCTAAATCTAACTTTAATTTCAGGTTTTAATTGCTGGTGGCTATGTTGGCTTTTATTATTTTTTCCTTGGACTAAAGATATTTTTTACTGCTTTAACATTTTATTACACACACACACAAAAATTGAACATTCTATTTACAAAAGCAAATTTTAACGGAATTTAACGATTAAATGAAAAGTCGTGAATTTAAGAATAACAGAATGTCGCCAAAAAGACGACGGTAAAAATGTGGCATAAAAGTTCAATTTGATATATGCGAAAAAATAAATTATAATTATTTTGTCAGGAGAAAATGTACCATTTCACCCCCAAAATCGATTTTATCGAACATTTGGGTGAATACCGTGCGAAATGGGCGAGAAAAATCCAACGGCCCTTATAGTACAATTGAATATAAAATTCTTTCTATAAAAACACGAATATGTCTTTTAAGATTAAATAAAATAAATAAATTGTTATCAAATCTGTGTAGTTATTTAACATTTTCTTTGTTTACTTCGGAATTTCATAACAGTTGATTATAACAGTTTAAACACAGTTTAACGGCTCTTAGAACAAAATACACACGTGCTTTTTTCTACCCTTTTTATTCTTTGACCAAAAATATAACCAATTTTAAAGCAAAAATTAAGAAGTTAAAACTAAAACATACCAGTCAATAAAAATAATGTTGGAATCGTGATGGTGGGTCGGGTAAGAATTTGACATAAAAGTTTAATTTTATATACGTCAAAAAATAAATTCGAATGTTATGTCAGGACAAACAGTACAATTTTACACCGAGGATCGATTTTATCCAATATTTGGGCGAATTCTTGGCCTTTTGGCTAGGATCAAAGTGTAGTATCCGTTTCGATGGATACTACACCCTATAGACCGGTACCGTCTTGGCCTTCGGGCCTTAATTCCGCCGGTCTGTGGGTTTGTCCTGTGCAGTTCTGGGAGGTCCACCCTCCCGGGCTTTGCCTTCTCACCCTTTGAGAAGGGGTTAGTTTATTGCTCATCGCCTGAGGCGCTCCTACCGGGGAATGCCGACGGGGCTGCCCAGGCATTTTTTGAGGGTCATAAGTGCTCTTCCTCTAGGGTGCTGACTTATCAAATCCCACTTTTCGACCTTGTGTCACATCTTACCGCTGTGTGTGTGTGTGGGGGGGGGGTAGATAAATACCACCATCAAGCGAAATAAGCGAGAAACTCCAACGGTCCTTCATCTACAATTGAACCTAGTTTTTGCTTATTTGTAACTAAAACTTAATTTATTTACTACTTTTTTAATCAAAATAATAATGTAAAAAGAAGATACAAGAACAATTAACTGAGAAAAATCGATTTTGTTTGCTCCAAAACAATAGAGTAAATACTTATTTAAAAAATATTTATTTAAAAATATTGAAACGGGGGAGGGGGTCTTTCAATATTTTTAAATAAATATTTTCTTAAATAAGTATTTACTCTATTGTTTTGAAGCAAACAAATATTTAAAATATAGGGGAGTGGGCCTAGCCCCCTCCCCCCAGAACGGTCCTAAAATCTATTTTCAATCGATATTTATTTAATAGTTACCGAATTTTCCTACCTTATAAAATTTACCGAATTTTCCATGACCGAATTTTCCTAAATTCATAGTTTACATTTAATTTCTAAATCGTTTCGGCGGACTTTAACCGAGCGCTCTTTTGATATGCTTTTTTATTTATGAAGTGAGACAAAATGATAAATACATTTATTAAAATTAAATATTTAAAATTATTCCGGAGGACTTTAAAGAATATTTAAGCATGTTAAGTTAATCTTGTAATGAATGTAGAATATCATTTTCACATAACTAGAAAAATGAATGTTATTTTTTTTATTTACACGAAGGAGGACTTTAAAGAATACTATTTGGAAAGTTGGGAATCTTTTACTATAATCAACAGAACGAAAAAAGGATTAAAAAACAAATGCATTATGCAATAAATGTCAACAATCATGCGAAAATGTAATGTTCTATCAGTTTCTATCAGTATATTGTTTAGTTTTCGATTTTTTATCGATTTTCAAATCCTGGCCATGAACGAGCCTCCATTTTGAATTTCTTTTCGAGCAGTCAACACCGACTGTTTTGAACAAGAAAACCACCCTTTAAAATAAGTTAAAACACAAATAAAATTATCCAGGCAGGTAGAGGAGTAACTTAACTTGCCTTTGCTAACATTTATTTGTTGCACATTTGTTTTTTAATCCTTTTTTCGTTCTGTTGATTATAGTAAAAGATTCCCGAAAAGTTTATATTTAAAGAAGATAAGATTTATAATATAAAACTTTAATCTTAATGCACTCTCATTATTAAAAATTGCTTACACGTTATTTCCTACGCTATCTGGTCGGGAAGTGGTTGATCATTTTATGTTAAATTTATATAGGAAAGTGATCTTCCACACTAAAGTCTAAAATATATATTTTTTTTAATTCCTTTTTTTGCGAATATTTTACCAGACTGATTATATGAAATCGCCTAAAAGATGTAGAATCGCATTTTTATTTTTCGCTAAAATTTAAAATACGATGTATTAAACTAAATGATCCAGTAATACTAAGTTGTTTTTTTTATTAAAAACAATGTTAGAACAAATAAAAGAAATACATTTTTTAGAAAGTCTCGGTTTTATCGTAAAGAAGAACACATCACAAAACAATGAATTTATAAAAAATCAGTTGAAAATATTTTACGGCGTCGAAAGTATAAACTTTACCAATATACAGATAGGCATTTAAAATATGTTGATAGATGTATTGTAAAATTTTAGTTAACTTACAGTTTCGGGGCGAAAAAATATTTTCGTCGCTGTAGCAGGAGAGGAGACACTTGCGAAGATACTACACTTTGAACAGCAGACAAACACACAGTTCTATTTTCATGAGTTATAGCGATATGTGGTATTATTTCGTTAGGGTGGGGAATAATATATAATGTGTAGGGGTCAAATGGCTTCAAAACAGATGTATTTAATTGTTACGAAAATAAATATTTCTTTAGTTATTATTACCCTTAAAGACTTTTTAATACCTTTATTTGAAGAAGAAGAAGAAGAAGAAGAAGAAGAAGAAGAAGAGCAGTAAGAGTTAGTACAAAAATAAATTGTCCGTAAATTAAAAGAAAAAGGGCTAATTTATTCAATCATCAATAAACCATCCTCATCATGAATACAAAAAAAGTTCAACTCTTTAAGAAAATAACTTCAAAGACATCTATAGACAACACGGCGTCGAATTTGAAGACATTTGTCGCCAAATTGTCTGCTGCCGTAAGAATACTGCCCTATCAAAAATGTAACATGTCCACGTGAAAATTTACAGAGAACTTAAAATGTTCTCTTTTCATGTGTAACTCCCTCGTTCCTTCTCCCTCTCTCTCCCTACCTCTCTCCCTCCCCCTCTCTCTCTCTCCCTATCTCATATACATTTACAATATACATAAAAAATAACTCAAAGATGTTAGCTGAAACTATCTTTTCTTTTCCTTTTTATTGCTGAATAAAAAAACTAATGTTTTAAAAAAATCAAATAATTTTGGAGTGAGGAGCGCGGAGCGATAAAACCACCGCTCTTTAGCTCATAATGGAGTTGCTCCCGCTCCACTCCCGCTCCACTCCCGCTCCACTCCCGCTGAATATAAAATGAGCCTTCTTCTCCTTCGCTCCAGCAATATATATATATATATATATATATATATATATATATATATATATATATATATATATATATATATATATATATATATATATATATATATATATATAAGTTATTCATGAGCACGTGCTTCGCCGTTACTGCGGCTCATTAGCAGTGCTGACTATGACAGGATTCGAAACCACGACCAAACAGACAGTAATCAGATGCTTTACCAGTAAGTCACGGAGTGCCTGCCTAAAATACGTTATGATTTATCGCTTTAAACATTTTCGTTATTTGTTGTTATTGTTGACGCAAACAGCTGTGCTAAAGCTAATAATTAACTCTCTCAAGCGCATATATATATATATATATATATATATATATATATATATATATATATATATATATATATATAATTATTTATAAATAAATATTATTTTCAAAATAACCCCATATACACACGTGTTTCATGCCAAACCTGCAATTGTCGGTATGGAAGGAGAGAATCCTTGTCGGTCACACGGTTCAAACCCCGATACTAAAATCATGTTTGACTCAGTAGCCGAGGCGCGTACCAGTGCTCCAACACGCATTATCTAGAAATGGGAAGTAAATTCACATCTAAATAGCTAACACGGCGGCTATCTAGCAAGCAGTCGAGAGAGAACTCAATGGGAGGGGCCCACAGTCATGCATTATGCTTGTTGTCAACTTAACTTAAAGTGCTCTATGTTGCGAGAGCTTTGAATAATTATATATATGTATATATATATATATAAATATATATATATATATATATATTAAACAGAAGAAAGATGAGAAAAAGATTGTATAGATACAATATTTATTAAAACATCATAAGTTTAAAAGAAGGAGTTTCATATCTGTAATCCATTGCTTTGAACTTCTGATGTCTTAATAAATATTGTATCTATACAATTTTGTATTCTCATCTTTCTTCTCTTGAATTGATTGCTCTATTCAATATATTAGGCTTTATATTATCACGATAGATTACTATTAAACGATACATCGCTTATCTTTAATTTAATGTTAATAATGTTAATAATATTATATATATATATATATATATATTATATATATATATATATATATATATATATATATATATATATATATATATATTTATGTATAGATGGGAGCGTAAAGACTTTTAATAGACCTAAAAAAAACTTTTTAAAAAACTAAAAATATACATTAGATATTTATTTATATATATATATATATATATATATATATATATATATATATATATATATATATATAATCACACACATATATATATAATATATATATAATATATATATATATATTATATATATATTTATATATATTCATATATATATATATATATATATATATATATATATATATATATATATATATATATATATATACATACATATGTTTATATGTATATATTTATGTATATAAATAGGTAGATAAATAGACATAGATATTTAAATAAATTTTTCGTGGTACAAAATTTGATAACGGCGAGGAATACGGACGTTTGGGACATTTTTGAGAGGGTAGAATGAGATTAAACAAATATAAAAACGAGAGAAAACGATTAAAAAGAAATTAATTAATGTACTGAACCGGTTTTCGTCCACACTCATCGGGGTAAAAAAGTGATTGAATACGACTAAAACCTAAAAAAATTTTGTAATGAAAACTAGTGACAAGTTTAGGAGAAAAAAAAATTATGGGGAGGAGAGTCATAAGTTGATCACATTAAGTCCTAAAAGCCATTCCTTTTGCTTACAAAGGGAAGGTTTGATTGACTTGATATATATGGCTTCCAGGACTTTGAGGTGGAATAAAGAATGCGATCTACTTATGACAGAAAACCAGTCACTAGTGTACGTCGACGCACATTCGGCGCTATTTATGAGATGGGCAGCAATAGCAGACCCGGATGTATTAACTAAATTATTTAAATTATTTAGTCGGCCCTGGCGTATGGCAGGGGGGATGTGTTGTTTGATTCTGGATTCAAACCTTTGCACTGTTCTTCCCACGTATACGGCATCGCACCGACATTTACATAGATAAATAATATTACTGATATGCTGGGGTGGGAGAACATCCTCATGAATAGATTTGAGCAAAGGTCGAGCAGAAAAAACAATTCTAGGATTAGATGCCTGGTAACACCGACGCACAGCTACAGAAATTTGATTAGCAAATGTTATGCTAATATTACCCAACCAAGGTAATCTGAGGTACGCCGGGCATTTTGGAGGACCAAAAAGTTTAGGCGTGTTTAAATGAGCGATCTTAGTAACGATATTAGAATTAACAATATCGAGAGGGTACCCATTTTCAACGAGCACCTCTTTGATAAATTCAATCTCCGAATCAATCAGGGATTCAGAGCAAATCTTTAAAGCACGATGAACCAAACATTTAATAAGATTTATTTTTCTTTGTATGGGACAAAAAGAGTCCCAGTGACAATATAAACCAGTAAATGTAGGTTTGCGGAAAACAGATGTTAAAAACAATGAATCAGATTTATGCACTAATACATCCAGAAAAGGAAGGGTGGAGTTGTGTTCCTTCTCACAAGTGAACTTTAAGGCTGGGTGTAATTGATTGAGTGCATTAAGGAATAATATGGAATCTGACTCATTGTTAAACACGCAAAATGTATCATCTACGTATGGAAAATAAGTAAGTGGTTTATTGATACGGACCAAAAGACATAGATATATTTATATATATAATGAAGTAACCGAATGGGTCAAAGCTGGCATTGATGCACATATCCCCATGAGGAAATTCTACAGCAAGCCCCACTCCCCACAATGGTTCGCCTCGGAATGTGCAGCTGCTACTGCTCAGAAGCAGCAAACATTCCGACAATACGGCCGCCGCAAGTCTACTATAAATATACAGAAATTTATAGAGGCAAATAAATAATTATAAGATTGTGATAGCTGAAGCCAAGAGCAGTTATACAGAGGTAACCAGGGAACGCATTCAGTCGCAGAAACTAGGTACTCGTGATTTCTGGAAAATCCACAATAGTGTGGTGAACAATGCGCAATCCCTAATCCCCGCTATCCAAGTACAATTCTGTCGTTTGCCCGGCAACTGACAGGGCTGAACTACTTGCTCAGCATTTCACCTTAAACTACACTTTAGACTCTGCAAACCACTCCCTCCCTAATTTCCCATTGCGGACGGAAGTCACCCCATCTCCTGTCCTGGACATCATAAAAAACCTTGACACCTCTAAAGCATGTGGGCCTGATCTTATATCAGTAATAGTAATAAAAGAAATGCTCTGCTGAACTGGTCCCTGTCCTCTCCAAACTTTACAACAAATGCCTTGCTGAATCTTGCTTCCCTGATAGCTGGAAAATTGCCTCTGTGGTACTAGTCTTCAAAAATTTTCGAGATAGAACTGACTCTCATAATTATCACCCCTATCAGTCTACTCCCGCTCTTCGCTAAAATCTTTGAATTCTTAATCAATCTAGCGATAGTCCGGCACTTTATTAATGCTAACCTTCTTTCTGACCGTGAGTATGGATTTAAGCAAGCTAGGTCTACTGCGGATATCCTAACAGTCATCTCCAAACGCATATACCATACACTGGACAAGGCAGGTGAAGCTAGGGCGGTAGCGCTTGATATATCCAAAGCTTTTGACAAGGTCTTCTCATAAAAATTAATTCATATGATATTACTGGACGAATATTTAATATAATTAGATCTTTATTAATCAAAGAAAGATTCAGGTTGTCCTCGATGGCGGTTCATCCAAACAACATAACATAAATGCTAGTGTACCTCAGGAATCGATCCTTGGACCTTTATTGTTCCTTATTTTCATAAACGACCTCTCTGATGGCATTGTGTCTGAGATGGGTATATTCACTGACAACACTATGCTATACTCTCGCCATGTGGGTAAAACGGATGTGTACAAAGTGACTTCCACTCTAGTGGAATGGGGTCATAAATGGATGGTAACATTTAATGCTGCTAAGACAAAGATCGTTTCATTCAACAACTACAAGAAACATCTTTTACCACCGATTGCCATGGCAAATAACACCCTAACTGAGAGTCCAATGTTCAAACTCCTCGGGTTAATATTCACATGTAACATGAATTGGAACAAATACATACAAGGCTGCTGCAAAGAAGGTGGGCTCACTCTACCGTACTAGAAAACTTCTCACACCTGACTGTATCTTATATCTCTACAAAGCCACCATCCGTACATGCATGGAGTATTGTTGCCACATCTGGGCCAGTGCATCATCCACTAGTCTCTTCCTCCTAGACAAGGTCTAAAAAATAGTCTCTAATCTGATAGATCCCTCACTATCCATTGAGCTCCAGCCCTGTCCCATCGCTGCAATGTTGCATTCTGGTGCTTGTTTTACAAGTACTTCAATGAAATGTGCTCTGATGAACTTGCTGCTCTAGTGCCCTCTCGACGTAGATACACTCGACCAACCCGACGATCAGCTAAATCACATCCACTCACTGTGAAGGTCACCAGATGCCGGAAAGTTTTTTACTCCAATAGCTTCTTTCCTCGAGCTGCCGGCCTTTGGAATTCCCTCTCTGCTTCCTGTTTCCCCGACTGTACCGATATGCAGATATTTAAAAAATAATGTGAACAAAAATATAGCTGCACAGATCACAATTTAGGATGATCCCCTTTACTTTCACTTTGCCAAGGAAAGACCAAATAACAAGAAATACTACGTGGGTATGACCTCCCTAGATTTTAAAACCAGATATTATGACCACAAAAGCACATTTAAAAACAGAGAACGTCGAATTAAAACAGCACTAGCAAACCACTATTGGGAGTTCAAAGAAAATGGACGCTCACCAATAATTGAATGGAAAATAGTAAGACAGGCCAGTACATGTAGAAATTTAGACGACCCATGTAGATTATGCCTGAATGAAAAATTTGAAATCCTAAATTTTAAAGATCCCCAAAATCTATTAAACTGTAAAAGTGAGATAACAAACAGCTGCTTACGCAGAAATAAAGTTACCTTAGGCTAACGATAAATAAATAAACAAATAAAAAAACAAAAGCTAAACAAAAACTTAACAATTTAAAAATTTAAACCTAAAATAGAAATAAAAGGAACCACGTTTTAAAATAAATTTACCCATTACATTGACACAACAAAGGAAACAGGATATAGGCAAATCCATTGATAACAGAACAATAGAACAGGATATAGGGAGTAACACCAACAAAGCCTTTGTTCGCGGGAAGCCTAACGATTGGCTGAGAGAACAACAAAGAATCTGATTGGTTAACTAGCAAGCCGTGTATATAAAAACACCCGCCAAAAATAACTCCATGCATTTTAGCCTGAAGATCCCCCCGGAAATTAAACGCGGGAGCCTTTGTGTAGCTTAATTACCATAAATATATTTTCATAGCTTACTACCTAGCTCTACTTACGTATCGAGCACTGTTCAAGTAAATACTGAAAATTGATACATAAAAAATTATATCTCTTTATACAATTTTATGTGGATACAGGAAATACTAATATATATATATATATATATATATATATATATATATATATATATATATATATATATACATATATATATATATATATACATACATATATATATATATATATATATATACATATATATATATATATATATATACATATATATATATATATATATATATAGAGAGAGAGAGAGAGAGAGAGAGAGATAGATAGATAGATAGATAGATAGATAGATAGATAGATAGATAGATAGATAGATAGATAAAGATATATAAAGATAGATAAAGATATATAGATATATATAGATATTAAAGATTGTTTTTTTATATTCTTTTGAAGCATCTTTTAAGAAATTTGGCATAAAATATAGGCATACCCCTAAAAGCACAGAGGATGCAGAATGCAATGATAAAATAAAAATCAACACAAATTTTTTTTCTCATACAAATATATAATATTTAAAATGAGAAAAAAATATGTCTTCATTTTTATTTTATTATTGCATTCTGCATCCTCTGTGCTTTTAGGCGTATGCCTATATTTTATGCTATATATAGATATATTTATATTAGTGTTGGGACGATTAATCCGGATCGGAATCGAGAATCGGAAAAATCGGAAGGTTTTGGGAATCGGAATCGGAAAAATTTGTGTCTATTTTCCGATGCCAAAAACGATTCTTTTAATTGTTGTTGTTTTTTTGTTGTTTATTTTTGTTTAAGACTCAATTTTCCATTACTTGTACTAATATAAAATGATAAATATTTATTGATTCTAAATTACGAGTTAAACTAAAATCTCCTCACCACAGTCGTATTTTACGTTTGCGAAAATATATGCACATATTACATGGACTTTACGGTAATCCGGAAATTAAAAAAACAACAACAACTCTATAGCTAAATATTTAAAAAATTTAAAAAGAATCGAAATCGGAATCGGAATCGGAATCGGTAATTTAGAAAAGAATCAGTAATTGTATCGGAATCTGGTAAAATATTGGAATCGTCCTATCACTAATTTATGTATGTATATATATATATATATATATATATATATATATATATATATATAGGTGTGGCCGTAAAGACTTCTCCCATTTTTAATGGACATAAAAAAGAACAAAACTGTTTAACAAAAAACACTGATTTTATTTCTAAAATGATCCATCAGAAAATGTTTAGTTTTAATGAATTTTAAAAATGTTTCCGTACAAATATCTGCTGGTGTTGTTAATCCATTCATGGAGTTGTTCCCAGGAATTCTCCATGGCACTCTCTGTCATCTCAGGTGGAAATGCATACTTTTCATCTCTGATCATTACTGATCATCTCTGATCAAGTTTGAGGACAATGTTGGAAAATATTTTACTTTAGATATCCCTAAAGAAAGAAGTCATCAGGACTCAGATATGGTGACTCAGGTGTCCACTTTAAGAGATAAAACACTCCCAAAATCATCACCAACCCTACGTGGTGATTGATAGAGGAAATAAACATGATAAAAAACATTGTAATAATTAATGAAAAAAAATGATAGAACCTAGCCTACCGATTCAGATCTGCCCCGCCATTCTACTGCAACGACAGTCCGTACAGTTCCCTCTCTACATTTGAGAGATATTGTAATAATTTATAGCCCCATATTTGTATGTCTCTTTCTCTTTTTCTTTCTCTCCTCTCCCCCCTCTCTCTCTCTCTCTCTCTCTCTCTTGTTGACGCCACACTGTGAACCTTGAACCGGAAGCAATGAACAACTGTATGTATCTCTCTCTTTTTATTTCTCTCCTCTCTCTCCCACCCCCTTTCTTTCTCCCTCTCCCCCTCTCTCTCTTGTTGACGCCATACTATGAACCTTGAACCGGAAGCAATGAACCTTTTCAAAAGATAAAGCTGTCGAAACATCGAGAATATAAAAACAAAATGAGAACACTAGTTCCAATAAAGATTATGCAAACAACAATTCCCCATCTAAAATTATGATAACAATATCACAATTACAAACTTCTTTAAACTTGCAAAATAAATGCGTATGTACGTGATATTGGCACAATGGATACCGAACTATACCAGGTTAAAATTCTACGAGATTCATTGAATTAAATTACCTTCTAACAGCATTGGGAAATTTATGAATCTAAAATTTACCTACAATAATGTGTAAAATAGAAACGACTGAATCAGTGTTGTGTTTCGACTTTAAACAACCGAAAAGGAATGATATGCTGTAAAACAAACAAAGTCAACTTAAAAATGACAATATCCTGTGAGCTCCATCAGAAAGTTAACAATTCCCAGGCGCAATGCTATCTTTTTAAAACGTGTATTCTCTCCAAACAAAACATATTGCCATTGAAACGTAAAGGGTTACTGTGATAGGAGCCAGATTTATAGAAGGCAACTTAAGTGGGGACTTAAACAGCAAGATGTTTAGTGACATCTGCATATGTGTACGGTCGGGAAAACAGGGAGCAGGAAAGGAATTCGAAAGGAAAGCGGAAGTAATACAATGTTTAGACACAGTCACACCTGGGATATTGCAAAATAACAACGAAAACTCCGCATTGATCGGAATCAGATACCACTCTCCTGCTAGATTCGATAAATATGTAAAAGTTCATACGTGGCTCACTTCACCTGGTCAAATAATTCTAAGAAAAATATTGCTTTCTATGAAAAAAAAATCAAAAGGGATTTTAAATTATACTTATATGATGTTCTCACTACAAGAAAATAAAAAAATATTTATTCATGAAACTTACCATACGATGACTGTTTTTTTTGTTTGAATATTTTTCTTTAATGTTTAAAGTTTGTTAAAAAATACATATTTTTCTATTAATGTTTCATTATATTTTCTTCGTAACTAAAAAAAAATAAGGCACCCATGCAGTTTACGTACCGTGTTATTTTTTAGATAGTATTTTCAAGTTAAATCCAATTTTTACAGTATTTTTTGTTTATTTAATTGTTAGATGAAATAACAGAATAGTGAACAAAGCCCCCTCCCCATGTTAAGAATGGCTTTATAAATAATAATGCTCCGTAAACTGAAGAAGTACCAAAAATAAATATTTTATCATTGAAATAACCATCCGATGAATGTAAATCTGTGTAAATGTTTTGTTCTTAATTTTTTAAGTTTGCTAGCGGTTTCGAACCCAAAATCACAAAGTTTTCGTTCGGCACCCTCCGGCGCATTACATAAGCTGCCGGAATATGCTGACGAAACGTCTGTTTTAACGCGGTCCGTAATCTACAGAAGTACCGACAAAAAAGTTAAATACATTTAAAACTTAAAATATTAACTTATAAAAGTGGAGAAAAGGACAGAACATATCAAACTAGTACATTATATGGGGCAGAGAGAGAGAGAGAGAGAGAGAGAGAGGGAGAGAGAGGGGGGAGTAGAAAGTGTCAATTGTAGCATAGAGGCGATTGGAATATCCTTCTTAATTCATTCTTTGTTGCTTCTTGGATATTTTTCGAAGAGTATTTGTTGTGGACCCGTTTAGGGGTACCAACAATGAAATAAAAGAACAACAGGTTTAGAGATAATAATAATGAATTGTATTGAACAGAGAAATTATACACAAGTCAGTGTTGGCAGTGCTAGTGCCAAAATGTGGTACAAATGTTCTCCCGGCAAAAGCCGGTATTTATGGTAGCCGATTGCTACAATTTAGTCATCACTAAAGGGTAGGTATGTTCACCCACAACAGTATTACAATCAACAATTGAACAATGGTGTAAAAATGAAATTAAGAACCACTAAAAATCTGAGGGTTAAATAAATCATTCAATTGTACCAACAATCAATGTTTTAATCGCTGGTGGACATTTTTATGTTCATGAGTGGGTGATCATTTTACGTTAAATATTTAATACGTGTTTATTTTTCGCTATTATTGCCGGCAAGTAATATATTGATTGAAAAGTTAGAAAGCGAATTTCTGTTTTACTAGTTTAGAAAAAAATTGTAAATCTTTTTTCTTTTAGATGAAAAAAAAAACAACACGAAAACAGTCGATATTTTTCTTGTATATGTATAAAAAATGTACTTAAAATATTAAACGATTTTATTTATTGTTTTAGTTTCATAAAAACAGTCTTTTAAACCTAGTAAGCGATGTTCTTATATAATGTAATAAAAAGGAAACGGGTTTCTATTTTGGTTTTTATATAATGAAACAATATAAGTATCAGATTTTTTAGAAAAAAAGTTACTTTCGAATAGCCTAGAAGTCAACCTAATACGCCATTTTTAATACGATATGAGTTGTTCTGTACTGTATTCCAGCATTCTGAAGAATGATTGAAAGTATTATTAATAAGCAGCGGCAGTGGGGGAATTCAAGCATTTCCATATTCCCTTATTCGTCGAATACATTCAAGACGTCAGTTAGAATGAAAGTAAAATTGAGGGAGCGTTTATTATTTATTTAAGAAATCTAGTGTAGTATGTAGTCAATTGTACGAATTAAAAAAATGAAATAATAAACATTAAAGTATAAATAATTATATCTATAAAGGAGATAGCCCGGTGTCAAAGAGTTGCGTGTGAGGAGTAAATAGATAGAAAGTGAAACTATTTGCTACCTTCTTCGTAGGAATAGGTACATGTGAGAAGCATTTTAATTGGATTAAATCTAATAATTTGTAAACGGGGGCGAAATGTATGCATAGTTTCGTGAAACACGGTTTAGGAAGTGCTGTAAGTGGTGAGTGTGAAAGATTTGTTTAGGAAGTGTTCAGTTATGTTCTTATTGAAACTGTAGATGCAAGGGAACACAACATTACTTCATATAATAGATATTAATAATATGGTGGGTGGGAGAACATCCTTGTGCACGGATTTTAATAAAGGTCGAGCAGAAAAAAAAACGATTCTAGAGTTCGAAGCCTGATAACAGCCACGTACAGCTGCATAAAGTTGGTTAGCAAATTTCATGCTAATATTACCTAACCATTGTAAGCTGGGCTACGTCGGACATTTTAGAAGATCAAAAAGTTTCGGCTTATGAAAATGGGCGATCTTGGCGGCGATATTTGAACTGACAACATCGATAGGATAACCATTATCGATAAGAACCTCTTTGATGAACTGAATCTCCGAATTAATCAGGTATCCCAAGAAAAGCATTAAGTCACGATGAACCAAACATTTTATTAAAAAAAAAAAAATATAGTAAATAATAAATTATATAAAAAAATAAAAAATAAATAAACAAACCTCTGCGGACCTGCTACTAAAAACAAACCAGCATTTCCGGCCCCGGCTTTTGGCAAAAAAACACACTCCAACGAGTGGCTGTATTTATTTTATTTCTGAAGATGAGGGCTTCCCTCGAAAATTAAAAAAATAATAATAAAAAGGACACACTCCAACCTAACACCACGGTCAACGATACACTGGTAAAGAAAAAAATTTTTTTGAAAATTATTGACTTTTCAATAATGTCACTTTGTTTTTACGATTCCACATGTCGTATATGTGTCACTTTAACAACGCATTGTTATCGCCTCCAAACAATTATTCTTATTTTATTAGATTTATTTTTCTTTGTTTGGGACAAGAAATGTCCAAATGGCATTTGAGGCCAGTAAATGTTGGTTTGCGGTAAACAGATACAAGAAACGACGAATCAGATGTATGCACTAGTACATCAAGTAAATGAAGAGTGGAATTGATTAAGTGCATTAAGAAATACCACAGAATCTGTCTCATGATAGATGTATCGAAAATAGGTCTTCATTTCATTACGCTATTTTATGTTTTAATCACAGTACATTAATCTCCTTTTTACGGTAGTTTCTCCGATGAGTAACGAAAGCTGGCTTAGTTGATTAATGTAATTATAACATTTTCTCTCGTTTTTACCATTTCTCACCTCTTCCTAAATGTCACAGATGTCCTTTTCCCTTGCCGTACATCCAGAGGGTAAACAAATAGAGAATCCTTACTGTGTTTATATTAAAGTACTCAATAATAAATAACACTGTTTATTAGGTATCATTTTAATTATACAAACATTATTGACTCCAAATTTGCAGACATCTTTCAGGCCAACGCCCTTTCTTTATGGAAGCATTTCGTGGAATGACATAAATTACTTTCTGCAACTTAACACGTGATCAACTTTACAACAATAAAGATCGCAATTCAAATCTCTTAAAATATTACTATCGGTTAGATTTCAAATAAGACTTTTATTTATTGATTTAGCTATTTTTAGAAAAAATTCTGCTAGACCCATGATCTACATTACCGAATCGAGGTTTATATGACATACATACACTTGCGAACTCCAGTATCCGGTCTGTTACAATACATTAACTCTGTAGAATTGACATGTAGTAGTATTAAAATATATATATTGCAAGTAAGCTACACAAAAACGTTCATGTTTCATTGGGCCTGATAATTCCTTTCAGAAATTAAAGATAAACGTTTTTCTATAGCTTACTAGCCATAAGTATATTTGCATATTACCACTGAAAATATATTTATGCAATATATTATATTATTGTATAATAGTATATGTGTATATACGTAAAATATTAATATCATATGTATATATATATATATATATATATATATATGTGTGTGTGTGTGTGTCTCTCTCTCTCTCTCTCTCTCTCTCTATATATATATATATATATATATATATATATATATATATTTGTGTATTCTTGAATATTTTGAATGTCATAAAAATGTATATTTTCGAAATGAGCAGAAACAATTGTCTGCTAATAAAATGTTTTCGGATAAAATATGGAATGGGTTTCTGAATAATTATGATTATATAATGTTATATATATATATATATATATATATATCTATATATATATCGAGAAGTTAACCAGAAAGAAAACTCCGTGGTCTTCAATGACACATGTATATATATATATATATATATATATATATATATATATATATATATATATATATATATATATATATATGCGTGTAAAAATATATGTTTTAGCATATACTTTCAATATTTTCTGTTTAGCAACCTCTTCCAATTAAGGATCGATGATTACCAACTAGTAACAACAGAGCATATATAATATAATTGCACTAATATATAATATAATTGCACTAATATATAATATAATTGCACTAATATATAATATAATTTCACTAATATATAATATAATTTCACTAATATATAATATAATTGCACTAAAGAGTATCTGTTTTGAAAATATTTTCGTAAGATAAAATAAAATTTTGACTTTTGGAATGTAAATAACTTTGCTTACTTAAGTTCGAACTGTGATGGTAGGGTGGTGTGTTTTCCTTTTTTATTTAAATTTTCGAATGAATCCTTCATCTTTAGAAATAAATATATCCTATCGTCCGTGTGTGTTTTTTGCCAATAGTCTGGGTCGGAAATTACGGTTGGTTTAGGTTCGCAGAAACTTTTTTATGAACGTTGAGGTGTGATTAAATTAAGTGGTTTGGTGTAGTTAAATATTGTTAAATTATTTTGTCAGTGATGATTTTTTTTATTATGTGTAGTGTTTAGAAGAGTTCTATTTAATTATTATTGTTGGGGCCATGTGTGTGGTATTTAACGTTGAAGGAGGGGAGGTAACTCGAATGGATTAAGCTGTGCTTGTTGGAGTTATTTCCCTTAAAAGTGTTAACTAATTTGACTTATCCCATTAATTAATTTATTTATTTATTTCCATTCTTTGTTTTATTTGCTTATTCAATATTAGTTCTTAAACGCTTATGTATCGTTGTTGACTGGGGGTTGGTATTTGATTGGTTTGGTAGGTTGTTATGTGAATATTATCATAGTTTTATAGGTTAAATGTGTAGATTGTGTGTAGTTCCATGAGTGTGTGTTTTTTAACACTGGTAAATATAAGATTATTTGATAATTATTGATTTCTCAATATTGTCATTTTTGTTTACTATTTCACGTTCTGACAGTGTCACCTAACCAACGCATTGTCATCGCCTTCTAACAATACTTATTACATATTACGCACAATGCTTCAACCAAACTACAATATTTTTCTCACATATATATATATATATATATATATATATATATATATATATATGTATATATATATATATATATATATATATATATATGTATATATATATATATATATATATATATATATATATATATATATATATATAGTCTTGGAAGTTTCTCAACCATTAAAACTATATTTTAAAAAACCCCAAAAAAAACCTTAAGTCCCAAGTCGTTCAGTGGAAAATCACTCATGTAAGTCAATTTAACTTTTTCAGTTATTATATTAGTTTGCTTCTAACATTATTTAAGGGATCATCAGTTGTTTACCATGAAAAACTGTTTCGGGAATTTAAAAACAAAACCGTATTTAATTTCATGGCTTCCCAGCAGAGTTGATCAGCCCCCACTTCCCTTAAAAGACAAAAACATAAACGTTCCGTATACTAAACCTAAGTTTTGTTCCGTATAAATGTTTTGCTAACTTATATTAGTTATTAAAAAAAGAAAAAAGTCCTCCTTACCTGTGTCGTTCGATATATATATATATATATATATATATATATATATATATATATATATATATATATATATATATATATTGACACATTATGCGTCAGAAATTATAACGTCAACGGGAAGTGTTTTTCATTTGAGAGTGCTTGGATTGTTTGTGAAGCGGATCTGATAATTTAAAACCCAAAACCTGCAGGAAAACCAGTTAGTCTCTGATGACGGACCGCAGAGCACATACAACATGCATTTTACGGTAGATTGGCTCATAAAATCTAATAAAGTCATTAAGATAGTATCTTATTATTCTCATTATTTGCTCTATCAATTTCATATTTTTCTAATTAACAAGGTAAACAAAAGCGAATGTTATTTTCCCCTTCGCTTCTTCGGGATTTGCTAGACTGACTTTGTCCCTTCTACCCCGACGACGCATTATGCTTTCTTATCTTCATTAGAGAAAATGAGTCGCATCGGCCATTTTATGAAAATCAACGGTATTGAAACCTTGTACCGCCATTATCAGTAACATGTTTGATGTAATCTAATTTGCAGTAAATTATTAGATTTTGGAGAACAACAACGTGTTCGGTTTGTTAATAAGGAGGCTGATGGAACAAAGATGCGGGGTTTTTTGGTATCATCACTGGATCCACAGAAAGTGTGTGTGAGAGAGAGAGAGAGAGGAGGGAGCGAGAGATGGGTGGTGGGAAGCGTGTGGAGGGTGGGTGCGTTGATATGAACGGAGTTGCAATAATCTGGGTGAAAATGAAAGGTTGTACCGGGTGGCAGCTTCATCTAGTCATAAAAATGATTTCAGGTCGCGGCAAATGTCAGCCTCTATTCGGGGTATGTCTATTCGTCACGTTGTCGGTGCATACCGTTGTTTATAAGCAATCGCTTGCTAAAAAGAAATGCCATGTCGCTACCCTCTTTTGCGAGCAAAAAGGAATCAGAAACATCCGAAAAAGAAGTATACATGACCTGGACAGAGAGAGAGAGAGAGAGAGAGAGAGTAAAAGAGAGAGAGAGAGATAGAGAGATAGAGAGATAGATAGATAGAGAGAAAGAGAGAGAGAGAGAGAGAGAGAGAGAGAGAGAGAGGGGTATAATATTAAGACTCGAGTAGGCCCAGTTCTAGACGTTCATTTCGCAACATAGGCCATTGTTCTAGGGACCACTAGTAACTTTGAAAGAGTAGTATTAGTCTCTCTCTATATAATAAAATAAATAGAATTAGCTATATTTACCCGGCGTTGCCCGCAAACGCTTAGAGAAAAGAATTCAAAATAATCTTTTTAAATAAATAAGAGTCTTTTCAAAATATTTTTTTGTTTTTGTTTTCATCATCATCATCATCATCATCATCATCATCATCATCATCATCATCATCATCATCATCATCATCACCACCACCACCACCACCACCACCACCACCACCACCACCACCACCACCACCACCAAAACCAAAACCAAAACCAACGCCCAAAAATGTCTGAATATCCCGTTGGCATTCCAGGTAGGTGCGCCGCACACGATTAGCATTAAACTAACCCTTTAAAAGTGAAAAGGTAAAGCGTGGGCGGGTGGACCTCCTAAGACAGAACAGAACTCTACACACACACACACACACACACATATATATATATATATATATATATATGGCGGCTATCTATTCGATTTAGAATATTACTACTTTTGGCGTATCGATGTGATATCAGTGTAAAAGTTCCTAGTGAGAGGCGGAGATATGGCTCTTCAGGCCTGCCAGACTTTTACAGACAATATCACACAAATGGCAGGTGTTGTTATAATCTGAGGGGATGCCATGTAGGAAGCCACCTCTTGTTCGTGCTTTATTTTGTAGAACATGCACGTGACATAGTTACCAAATTGCAAGCTTGGCCTCTTAGGTGTTTCATATTTCCTCCATGTGCTGGAGGTGTCACGCCCCTATCTCTTCATTGCCCCTCTCTTCTGCTGCTGGTGTTTCATCCTATTCTTTTTCAAAGAGCTTGCTGCCTTCAAAATTCGCTTTCCTCCATCTTAACCTATCTACATACACCCCTCCCATCTTCCAACATCAATTCCAAAGCACTTCAAATCGTTTTTGAGACAATCTTTTAATCGCTTACGAGGTTTGTGCTGTGGGCGACTATGCCCAGTTAGTTCCCCATAAATCACCTGCTTGGGCAGTCTGTCATCAGTAAGACGAACAAGATGACGATCAGCCCAACGAAGTCTGCGTTTTTTTATACGATGTTTGGATCAATCTTAACTCATTGTTTAAAAAGAGCCGCAAATGAACTCCAAAACCACCCAAACATTATCAATAAAAAAGCTGATAAAACGGAAATATATGTTGTACTTAACAAAACTGACTATTTCACAAAATTACAAACAATTTTAGACGATCATTCGAAATTTTTTAAAAGTTACCAGAAACCGCATTGATCAATTTAAGACACATGTCAAGAAGCTTATATGCCGTAAACGATAACCTCAACCCCAAAATAATTGGGGATTATAAACCTGGTCACCTATACGGTACCATAAACCTAACTCTCCTCTCCGTCTCATAATTTCTCAAGTCACTACCCCAATACATCAAATAACTAAAACAATTAATAAACTAATAACTCCTTATTTATCAAGTAAATACAGTGTAAAATTCACCCATAAACTCGTACAGATACTCTAACCCCCATAAACAGATAATAAAATTACCACTTCACTTGACGTTGAAAGCTTATTTACAAATGTCTCAGTACACAAAACAATTGATATAATTATTAATAACATATACAATAATCCATTTTCATTCCACTAAAAATTGATCCTAAAATACATAAAACATTATTATTAATTTGCACAATCGAAGTCCCTTTCTACGACCATAAGAAAAACATTTATACCCACATTGACGGTGTTTCTATGGGATCGATCCTCGGACCAACCTTTAGTAATTTTTACATGGCTGAGTTCGAAAATAAAATATTTAATATAATTACTAAACCCGCTACGTTGATGATAGCCTTATTTTAACAGACGATAATGATGAGATAAAAAAAAAACTACAAGATATTTAAAAAAATAACTCTGTACTTACATTCACTCACAAGCTTAATGTTAATAACAACATTCAGTTTGTAGATATTCTCTAACAATGACGCATTTATCACCTCTCCCTATAAAAAAACCGACCTCTATTAATACATGCATTTTAAGTTATAGAAGTGAATGTTGATATCGATATAAAATTGCAATGATAGAAAATCTATTAAACCGTGCAAAGCTAATCTCTTCAACCGAAAAATATTCCATAACAAATTAAAAAAAAAATTAAACAAGTCCTAATTAATAATCAATTTCCCATTTATATTGTAGATGAACCCATAAAATTAATGATTAGAAACTTAGACAACACTAATAATAATCAGCTCAATAATTCCCACTACATAAATCTAATCTACTGTAACCAAATGCATCCGAACTTTAAATTGGATGAAAAAGCTTTTAAATATCATACATCGTTACATATCTCTCATCAACTCTAATAATAAAATAAGATTCATCATTTATTATAAAAACTTTAAACATCGAATCATGTACTTAAAAATAACAGTTCTCACACCCAAAATACATTAGGAAGAACCAATGTAATATATCAGTTTTAATGCGGCATGGGAGTATGTATCCCCGACAATAATAATAAAACTAATTGTTACATCGGTTTCACTACCACAACACTTTCCCGAAGACTCACTTTACATCTCTCTGACACTAGAATAAAACATGACTGTCTCCCTTCTCAATATAGACACATACTAGTTAACAATACTAAAATAATACACCACGATACCAATACCAAAAGATTTAAAATTCTTGAAGCCCTCTACATAAAAACTAAATATCCAACAATCAATAATATAGATTACGAAAGTAGTCACAACAGTTTAAAGTGTCTAGCATAGTAATTAACGTTACATAATTCTTAGCCATTATACAATTATACGTTTGAATCTTGAACGCGCTTAGAACGAAATCAAATTCTTAGCGGTTAAGCAATCACATTTTTTAATCTTGCACGCTCTTAGAACGTAATCACGCTCTCATGTAACATCTCAATAATATAGACGCTCTTTTTAAGTTGCAAAGCCGTTATAATAATTTTTTAAAACTCAACATTAAATACATATTTTTAAAGACACCAAGATTTACACGGCCTAAAAATGATTTGACGAATCAAACCGAAAGTACTCGCAAAAAAAGAAAGAAAATGGAATAAGAGCCGCACGTCTCTCCAATGTATTTTAAAATTCTCTCTCTCTCTCTCTCTCTCTCTCTCTCTCTCTCTCTCTCTCTATATATATATATATATATATATATATATATATATATATATATATATATATATATATTTCCGACAACGTTCGTTGATAAGTAGAATTTAATTCGCTTCCATTACGTTGTAATTTTTCGTGGCCATTTGGTTAGAGCGCTTGCAATTAGAGTCTAAGATGATTCTGTAATTGGGTTCGAATCTTACGACCATCTGAAATTGTCATCTCCTACACCGATGATAGCGGTAACTTGAAACGCCAGTGTATGTAGGTAAAAATAATTTTATATTTACTTATGTATATATATGTATATATATGTATATATATATATATATAAATAAAATATTTGTTGTTGTTTATTATCTATGTACGTATACGTTTCGTCCCTTTTTCAATCAGGACTCATCAGCATAGAGATATGACTATTCACTACCGGTCGTACGATTCGAAACCCTGGATTACAAGTATTTTTCAACTTGCATCCAACGTCGTTAACCGCGCGCCCAATATTTGAATAATTTCAAATATTTGAATCCAGCTACGGGAATAAATATTCAGTACGTCTATTTTATGTACGCACGTTTCTGGAAATCATTTTTATTAGCAAAATTAGATTTAAGTAAAGGTTTTAACAGGTAGGAGATTTTCTTCATCAGCATGTTAAAATTTATCATTTATAATCTCGAGTAATATTATACGAAGCATATAATAACATTCCAAGACAAGAGACAAACAGTATATTAGTGTTAAAATATTTTTTCTTAACAAGATAGATTCGCATAGACGTTCAAATTATTGGCATGGTACTTTCAAAATAAAGGTGTTGGATATTTTTCAACGAGAAACAGGAAAAGCAAAATAAAATGAATTCAACTCAACCTTTTGTTGGGCCCCAAAAGCAGAAAAAAACCGACACTATTTCCTTTTTTTGTTTTATCGAACACCAACTTCTGCACCACAGTTGCTGTCTGACGAATGCAGGAAGTTCTAGTCATGGCGTCACCGCACGTACCGTAGTAAAAGCATAGTTCATATTTATCAGTGCTGATCATTTGCTTAGATCTCTGATACGACGAACCCGTTTGGTCACCCAATTGGACTGGAGTTAGAATGTTTGACTAAATAAAAGATGAGTTTGCAAAATCAGTTAAATATTAAAAATAAAAAAGACAAAATCCCAAATTAGTCTATTTCTGCTCGCTATCTTTAATCCAATGCTCTCTCTCTCTCTCTTCCTCTCTTTCTTTCTCGCTTTCTTTCTATTTCTCTATTTCATTCTACTGCTGCTGATTAAAATATTAATTGCGGTGATATTCCCTTTTGTTTATAATGGACCATTCCAATCTTTTTATTCGTTTCTTTCTTTATTACCTTCGACTGTTAGAAAACAGATAGAGAGAGAGAGAGAGAGAGAGAGGGGGGAAGAGAGAGAAAGAGAGGGGGAGAGAGAGAGGGGACAAGAGTGATAGATACCGTATAAAATAAGATGGAGGCAGCCAAACAACACAAATAGAGAGAGGTGACAGTGATGAATAAAATATTTATAAGACATGTGTGACTCGGTGATTTAATTGCAATTTAAGGCTAATTATATCAATTAAAATGGAAGTATTTTCAAATATAACTCAATCTCAAAACCGAGGAATGTTTTAGCATGTATTGTGTTCGATTAGAATATATCGAAAAAAAAAGTGTTAGAGAAACAAACGTTTATTAACTCAGCTTTAGTATCTATATATTAATACGCTAAGGTGTACGTACGTACTTACGTGTGTCACACTCCTAAATAAATTCAATAAATAAACAACAAATAAATTGGGCGGAACGACTTGGAATCGAAACCTTAACATCTACCTGAGAAGCGGTGACGTTACCAGTGGACTAGCTAAATGAAGTTGTTAAGTAGATAAAAATTAACTTAATTAAACCATTAACTGACCCCGCTCGCTACTGTCCTTCAGCGTTGAGGAAGAGGACATTATGTAAAGTGGAGGAGGAGACAACGTTGGGAGAAGAGGGCGAGTTATTATTTATTTAGTAAACTAAACAGTTTATGCACTTTTTCTTCGGTTAAACTTTTGAACGAAGAGAGAGAGAGAGAGAGAGACAGACAGACAGACAGACAGACAGACAGACAGAAATGTGAAATATTTTCATTTTACAATGCAACATTATCAAAAACAAAGGTAACTTCTATGAATGTCTGTGCTTCAAATACTGTCGCTTCAGCGTGGAAGGAGGAGGAGACAACGTTGTGAGAATTATTATTAATTTAGTAACTAAACAGTTTATGCACTTTCTGTTCGGTGAAACATTTGAACGACGAGAGAGAGAGAGAGAGAGAGAACTGTGAAATACGTTTTCAATGCAATATCATCAAAAATAAAGGTAACTTCTATGAATTTTTGTGCTTCAAATACTCCTACATATATATAAAAAAAAATCCAATATCTGTTCTTTAAATATATTTAGAATATTTACGAATAAAACTAATGTTTGGAATACAGTGAATACTACGAGCTGTGCCAACGCGAACGCTGGCAGACAATAACTTCAAACGTTAAAACCATTTATTTCCTGTCTTTTGGTTGGAAAGACAACCAGTATTATTTTGTTGTTGTGTTTTTTTAACTCACATTAAGCAATGTTTTTTTTTTCAGTGAAACACAGAGAGCGCATACGAAAGAAAGAGAGAGTGTGTGTGTTCGTAAGAGAGGGGTAGAGAGAGGGGTTCTTGTTGCTTAAAAGTACGGAAAAAAAATTTCTGTCTTTTTCTAAGAGAGAGTTAATTAAGGGGAAGTAACTCTATTCAACTGTTATTATTACATCGAAAGCAATTAACTGGAAATTAATTATTAATAAATGAACGTAAAAGAATACAGTAATGGAAAATTTAAGAATTTATTTGGTTTAAATTTGAATTTAGTAGTGAATGAAATCACCGAACGAAATTCAGCAAGGAAAATTTAATAGTTTTTTTGTACTGAATGAAATTACTGAATAAAATTCAGCATGGAAACATCTAAAACAATTAACTAAAAACAATTAACTAAAAACTGGAACAAGTTCAGATCCATGATCGCAATTTAATACAAAATCAAAGTTGTTAGATATTAAGGACAAAATCTGGCTCAAAATTACAATTCACAGTTACTGCCCCTTAATTAACTCTCTCTTAGGAAAAGACAAAAAAAAATTATTTTTCGTACTTTTAAGCAACAAGAACCGAGAGAGAAAATAGAGAGAGAGACTAAACGTAATTGAAAAGTGAAAACGCAATAAAAACAAATAAATAAATCGAAAAAGTAAAAAAATATGTAACAAAAACGAAAGAGACGAAAGTCGTGATTCAAAGCAGAATAAGAAAGAAAATCTAAACGAAAACAAAGTACAGTTTCGTTTTCTTTCGGTAAGCCCGCCAGTTTTTATGGTATATCAACCCTTTTTAGTAGAGTGTCCATCGTACACGCGTTATTTAAATGCAAATTATTATTTTTTAAATTATTTCACTCTTATCCGGGGGGGGGTGCTCATAATAAAGCAAGCGTAACTTACTAACAAATAGAGGGTGCTTTGTTACATTGGGACCCGCGCTAACTTTGACCCCGTCGTTAGGGTTAGGGTCAGTGGGGGGTTAGAGTTAGCTATAAAATTCAGGGTCATTGGGGGTTAGGGTTAAAGTTAGGGTCAGGGTCAAAGTTAGCCCGGGTCCCAATGTAACAAAGTACCAGATAGAGACGTAAAAATAAGACAAGGGAAATGATATTGTATAGTTAACATCTGAGAAATTATGTTTTTTTTATTTCAAATATTTATTTAGTTATTTTGTCAAATTCGTCAATCAAAAATGGCGTTCGCTTATTTTAGGTGAGGTGGTCGCTAATTTCAAACTTTATATAAGGCTAAAGTGTCCGATTACAGTAGAGGATTTCTTTACATTAGCGACTAACCCGAGATGTAGGGGAGTCGCGACCGATGGTGACTGCTGAAGAGACAGCTTTTGCCCCGGCAACCGAGTAATATAAATAAATATATATACTTCCATCCCGTCACGCAAAATTTTGGTGAGTAAAATATGTGCATATTTCTAGCCACCGGATAATATTATTAACAGTAAATTATACAGATTGATGTAGAAAACACTGTGGAATTTTCACAGGGTCCCGCTAGTAATAATAGATACTTATATTTTTATACGAGTTAAATATAAGATGTTTTATTTGGATTATTCGGACTACTGTTCTCACCTGGATGTGATTCTCACAACGTTTCCGCCAATGTAACCTCCGACCTTCTTCAGGTGCGTCTTGTCGAATTCGAAAATCTTTATATTGAACTCAAGAATGTGTACAGAATTTCGAACGGAACTCTTTATTTAATCCAGAGGGTAGATTGCTCTTGTTCTGTCACCCACGATCGGGTCAAGGTGTAAGTAATTCGTAATTATATTCTTAGTATCACCTGTACTGATGATTGAATCATCAACCAGCAGAAAACTGTCGCTAAGAATTTATTATTACTTAGCGTTTTTATGGGTTCGCGGATACATCGGCCAAAACGTTGTGAGAATAACAACCAAGATGAGAACAGTAGTCCGAATAACACAAATGATACAAATTATCAATATTCATCTAAAATAAATGTAAAACATTAAATATAAGATGTTCTGAACTTTTTAATAAATAAATAAAAAATATTTTTATGAGTCAATTTGAAAATAAATGACCGATGTCTTGCTTACGTTTGGGTAGGCGTGGCCTTTGAGTAACGTCAACTACGGTGTCAGGCTAAATACATTCCTTTTAATTGCTCGAATAAGTGGCGTATCGGATTGACATACGGCTCTAACTCATTTATAATGACAACAAAGTACGAGCGTCACGGATGCAAGTATGACTCGGCATTAATAGATAAAAGCTCATGACGATGATTAAATCGGCATGATGCAGCAGATGTAAACTTGACATAATTGTGCAATAAATAGCAAGAAAAACATTTTTATAAGATTTATTCATTTTTTTTTAAAACAATGGGTCAAAACTTATCAAGAGGAAAAGCCACTCGAAGATAAGGGTTAATGCGATCGATGGATTGTCAGTTGATTTTAAAAAGTTTTTTTTTTTTACTATTATTCACTCCAAACAAAACATATTGTCACTGAGAAACTACTGTGATTTTAGGGCCAGATTTATAGGAGCATCCTAATTGGGGAGTCGTGCAGCAAGAGGTGTGTTCACCTTACATTTACATTTCTACATGTCGGTACAGTCAGGGAAAGATGGAGCAGGGAGGGAATTCCAAATAAAGCGTTCCAAGGAACGAAGCTATTAAAGTAGGAATTGTTCGGCATCTGGTGATTTCTACAGTGAAAGGGTAGATTGTGCTTCAGGTCGGGTGTGTCGAGGGTATTTACGGGGAACCAAGTGCAGTAATTTCATCGGAGCACATTTCGTTGAAATACTTGTAAAACGGGCACAGAGATGGAACATTGCGGCGATGGGACAGGGGCTGAAGCTTGGTTGACAGTAAGGGAGTTATTAGGTTAGAGACTCTTTTTGTGCCCTGCCCAAGAGAGAGAAGGATAGACTAGTGATTGGTGCCCCGACCCAGATGTGACAACAATACCTGTTGCATGGACAACTGGGAGTTTCATAGATATAAGATACTGGTCGGTGTGAAAAATTTCCTAGCGTGGCAGAGGGAGCCCATATTCTTTGCAGCAGATTTGGCAGTATCTTCTATGTATTTATTCCAATTCATGATGCTTTTGAGTGTTATGCCGAGTAATTTGTACGGTAAGAAGGATGCTATTAGCCATGGCAATCGGTAGTTAAAAGGTTTCATATAATTGTTAAAGGGAATAAGCTTTGTCTTGTTAGCATTAAATGTAACCATCCCTTACAACAAAATGATGACTATTATGAGAGGGTTGGAAATGATGAGTTGACATTAGATTTGAAGCCGGTCATGTTGTAGTCTACGGAGAAGCAGTCCCGTGGTAATGTGTTCCACAGATTGGAAGTTTTTAGAAAGAAACCTATTCATGGACATTCGGCCTGACTCTAAGTGCACAGAGAAAGAAAGAAAAGTTATTTTAATTTTGCTAAGAAGACGAGATCTTGTTGTGAATGTCTTACAAAGAGGAACCTTCCACGAAAAAAAAAACGTTAGAGCAGAGAAAGACTAGCAATAATAAATTTAAGTTATATCAAAGGTAATGATTTTGATAAGCTTTCAATAGTCGAAATTGCCCTCTTACCTCCCAACAAAATTAAAAAGAAAAAAAAAACTGTTTAAATCTATTATTTAAGGTTAGGTTCTTGTTTTATTTGAAGAATGGTTACTTATAAATAAAAGAAAACAATGGTATTGCATATCTAATTAAATATTAATACAATTGTAACATGTTAATTCGTTAAAAAGGTCGCGACCTTGTAATATTGCACTGGCAAACGATTACGTAAATGCGTAGCGAAAAAGGTTCCACAGCTTAGATACTTTCTGTTTGTGTCGAAAATAAAGTGTCGAAAATAAATAAGACAACAAGGAGGTAGAGCTAATAAGAGTATATATTCATAGAAAGTACAGAAATATTTTGTTGTCAGAGACTGTTTCTGGATTGGTCATAGCAACTGTCTGTTACCACCATTATCACCATTCATAGTGTCGGGAAGTGTCCATGTAGGGACGCGGCAGGGTAGACCATCGTACTATTTTCTTGAAGATGATTGACTTTACAAGAATGATTTGTATTTAGATGATAGGAATTTGTATCGGCAAGATTTTCATAACCTATGAGGTGTTTCTTGTAAAAATGAACAACGTGCATTGTTTTTTTTTTTAAATAGGATTTTATTATTTGTTAAACTTTTTAATAAATAATGCGAACGTAAATAGATATTTTTTTAAACTAAAATCTTTCAAAATAAAATTTGAATCTTTGAGAATGTGACGATTATAAAAAAAATCCATGGGAGACAATCTACTGTAAATAATCACAACAATAAATTATTTAGACTCTTGAACTAAAGAAGATCTCGGAAACGCTACCGAAGGTTTTATATATTATAGAGTATTCGTGTAACGAGATTACCTCAAGGTGATCGAGAAAAAAAACCAGAATAGTAAATAAGAATTATAACCTAGATAGTAACGAGATTTAGGTCAAGGTGTTGGTAGACATCGCGTTTGGAATGCGACTGTGATTGCTTTGATAATTTTAAGGTTGAGACAAAAATTTTAAATATAAAAATTTTATTGTTTTTTATTTTGAGGTATGCCGATTTGAGAAATGTGCTAAAAACAATTGTCATAATTAAATCACCGATAAAGAGAGAATCGAATAAAATAGAAGGTTAGAACGAGTCTTGCAGTTGATGTACCGTCCTTTACTCCCTCCAGTTGGAGGCTGGGGAGTTGACTACATCTGTAAAGCATGGATTTATCAAGGGAATGTTGGCATTATACTACAAGCAAATTGTAAGTTATAAAATAACATTGTGTTGCGATTCCCCATCTTTTGCTGCAACACCTTTCGCATTTGGGAAACGGGAGTCGGCGGTGGCTAAGTGGTTAACGATACACACTGACAAACTGGGTGTGCCAAGTTCGAATCCAGTTCGTGGCACAGAAACACTTTCACTTAAGATGTTGGCAACCTTCACGTGGTCCCTCCCGTAAGTGGCCGATGTCTTTCTAGAAATAATTCTAACTAGAAATATATCGGGGAAACCAATGCCAACAATAGAATCATCTAATTCATACAAAATGAAAGAATGAATTTGAGAACCAGTAAATAACGGGTCCTAACTTGACACTGGGTAGCGCTTTGGGGTCGTTTTTAATTACTATCTCCTTATTTAATTCGGAGCAAGTACAACAAGTCACTTTTAATAATAACAACACATAAAACCCAATACTGCATGTTGCGTTATTTCATCAAATGTCCAATTTTGATAATTAAAAACTGAATTTTTAAAATTTCCTATTAATCAAATATGTATTTGGAATCAAAAACGCAATAGCATAAAAAATAAAACGACATTTTAAGTATCTTATTTAAAAAAGAATTTAATTACAAAATTAGATACACCAGAATACATTCTGGTTTGTTCGTAAACAAGTTATCAATTTTAATATTTTGTTGACAGTTGAAATAAAATGAATGAATTATTTCGTGAGCCTTCGAAATTTGAAAGGAATTTGGAAGCATTTAAACAGTTTGATAGAAAGTCATTTCCAGCTAAACTTCTTAGAAAATCCTAATTTAATAAAAAAAAAAATGAAAGTTTTCGAAGCTTTTTACATCCAATAATTTCATAAATAAATTAAAACAACAAAATCTAAATATTTACATCCAATCGAATATATAAAGTAAGGTCAGTATGTTTCTCGTGTTTTTATGCAAAATAGACGAACGCAAAATAATTATGTTTCCATATAAACATCTGCTTTTAATTTTACTATGTTCTTAAACATTACATATTTAACCCTATCGATAATTTATTTCTTACTAGTAATATTTAGAGGACGGTGAAAGGCTATTTCTTTCGAGGAAAATGTACTAATACCACCACATATGAAGAACCATGAATAAATTTAGTAACAAATGATGTTGCTTCACCGGTATTAATTCATATTTTAAGCGTTTTGATGATTATACGCTGAATTATTATTATTTACTCACTAGGAGTTCTCACGCAGATCATAACCAGAGATCACTCGCTGACAATAATGGTGTTCCACTGGTCTCCGAGTGACAACAAGTCTCTCCAGAACTCCAGTGTTCTCCACCTCTTTCGATAAGTATTGTAAATGACTTTGTGTCATCGCAATAGCCGCCCACCATTGATTTCTCGCCGGTAACGGCTATTGGTATTTCCTGGGGTTTGAGTGGCAAAAAGCCCCTTTGGGGTCCCATTGTTTTCCGCACTCTTCCAGTGGAGGTCTGCTTAGTGCTCCTCCTCGGTCTGCACAGTTCCCAGTGTACTGCTTTCCTAACATAGTCATGTCTGTTATTGTATTTCTGGGGGGCTAGTTTGCTGCATTCACTTATTATATGATTTACTGTTTCGTCTCTTTGCCCACACAGTCTGCATTTTCTGTTTTCCTGGGTTTTATCTATTTTAGCTTTAATGTAGTTTGTCCTAATCGCATTGTTCTGTGTAATCGTCAGTAAAAATTCCGTTTCTCTGTTTCATTTTCTTTTTCTTAACCATACCCAGCTATTTTCGCTACATTATTCTCCTGTTAGTCTTAGGTTGCGTCAATTTAGCTGTTTTTCTTCCCACTTTTGTTATCATTTTGTTTCTGGTTTACGTGCTTCCTGAGGATGGTGTGTCTCTTGCTGCGGTGATTAGTCTTTCTGTCTTCTGGGTTATGTATTTCTCCAGCTCATTTTTTTGTATCTTCCACACAATCTTCTATACTTACCAGTCTCCCCCCCCTACGTTTCTATTAATGTAGAGTGTGTCCGTATCGTCTTTTGGGTGTAGTGCGTTGTACATGGTCATTAACTTTCTAGTCCTCCGATAAAGGTACCTGAGTTCTTTATTAGTCCAGCCTATGAATGGTCCAGAATATCTTATTAGTGATACTGCCCAGGTGTTTATTCCTTTTACTAGATTTCTGCTATATAATTTCGTTTCTAAGAGTTTTCTTGTTCTTCGTAAATATTCTTTTCCAATTTTCTCTTTCATTTCTGTAGATTTCATGGTGTCTGCTTCCAGAACTCCCAGATATTTATAGCTATCCTGTTCGCCTTATTATTATTATTATTATTATTATTATTATTATTATTATTATTATTATTATTATTATTATTATTATTATTATTATTATTATTATTATTATTATTATTATTATTATTATTTGACCCTCGGAAATTGGAAAAGGAATGTTAAGAATATAAACTGTCGAATAGAAAGTCATTTCTTGCTTTAACATTCTTGTCAAATCTTCATGTATTAAAAAATTGAAAGTTTATTTACATCCACTCATTTCATAAATAGATTAAAGCAGCATTATCTTAACACAATTTGTTATAGTTTTATACCAGTTTTATACCAGTTTTATACCAGTTTGATTCAATTAATAATTTAATCATCAAACGATGGCTTGATGATTAATTTTTAACTTTCAAAATACTACTTGAAAATAATTTAGTAAATCACACACAAACGGCATCTTCTTTTTTAAGCGAAACCAAAGGATAATTTTATAGAATCAATCCCGTCTCCAATCGGATGTTTTTTGTGAAAACCCCGCATAAATAAAGATCATGCATTACCGTAAAATTCCTAGATTTACCACTTAACTAAGAAACTTTGGAACCCTAACCCTAACCCTAACCCTAACCGCAAAAAGAATCTCTACCAACACCGGATAGGTAGAGTTAGTAAAATCTATAATTTATTGAATAACTTTGGAAAATTCATTTAAAATTTTATGATTTCATGATTTTTGGTGGTTAAAAAATACCAAATTGGTTTTGTTTTCAAAGAGTCGCCTCCCAGTGCAAGTCGTTGGGTGGACATGAAACCACATCGCAGGCAGAGATTCCAAGATGATGATGAGAGACATTTCTTCTAATAATAGACGAAAAATAGAACCTCTTCCTATAAATGAACGATTCCGCATCGCCAAGATACCAGGAGTTTTTTGGCAAGAGATAAACGAAGAAGAAAAGAGACTTGAAATGTAATTCTGATTAGTCACTTACCATAGCGATGTGTTTTTTCTTCCTTCTTTTTATTTGGAGTGATCAAAACAGAGAGAGAGAGAGAGAGAGAGAGAGAGAGAGAAGGGGGGGATAATATAAACATCTTTTTATGCTTTTCCTATCCAAAATGTGTTCAAGCAGAGGATATTTGCTATGTATGGAATTTTGGGAAGAAGACAAAGAGACTTCCGCATGGTTAGAAACGAACTCTTCAAAACTGATGCTTTATGAGACATTTACTGAAAATGGCGGGCGGCAACCGGTGATTTCCTTTATTAACCACATTTTTTAGATACTTTTCCGCAAAGAAACGCAAAGATACGCATATACTTGAGATGCGTCCACGCAATCTTTAGATTTAGCGATGGAAATGCGATTTCAAACTGAATTCAACAGGCAGAGCCTTCTCATAGAACAACAAATACATATTTGTTTGCATAACAAGTGTCGTATACTGATATACATATATTTCAAAACCTTAGGGTAAAACTGTAGTATAGTTAACAGCCGAGAAATCGAAAAGAATATAGGTGCTACTCAAGATTAGGACCCAAGCTAAAATCGACTTGGCGTCGTTAGGGTCATGGTTAGCGTTAAGGTTAGGGTTAGGGTTAGGGTTAAGATTAGGGTTAGGGTTAGGGTCAGAGTTAGGGTCAGGGTTATCTTGGGTCCTAATCTAGAGAAGTGCCAATATATATATATATATATATATATATATATGCAATAACTATTAGCAAACGCATTAAAATTCAATTTTCTGACCTGTATAGTTTTATTGTTCTGAAACTTTTTGCCACAGGAGAAAAATGGCTGCTTGTCACTCTGTTATTGGTGGGTCTACATTCCTGAAAAGATAGTAAAAACAATGGTTTACCCTACCACTAACCCTAAGTCCGAGTGGCAAAGCCCTCGGACTTAGGGTTAGTTTTCGGGTAAGTTATGTATTTTACTATTTGTTCAAGTATGTAACCCCCAACTGTTAAACAACAAGCGACCATTTTCTTTTCTCATGAATGGAAGAGAGATTTTGGAACAAAATCTAACTTTGAAGTAAAAAACTTGAAAACAGTTTCAGAACGTAAAAATATACAGGTCGATATCAAATTAAATTTTAATGCATTTGGTAAAAGTTATTTGATATATAGTTTTTATTTCTTGGCTGTTAACTATATTGCACTTTTACTAACCTTAATATTATTTATCTAACATATAACGCTTTCATGTCGGATTTTCAAAGTCAGACTCAAATAGCAATCTGTCTGACATGTCGATATTTCATTGGAATTAGCTTTTTTCTTTCGTGTTTTCTTCCAGTATGTCATTTGGGATGAATATACTTTATTTCGCTTGTTTTTTTCTCTGATAATACTTTACCCAGGAAGGATTAGTGTCAAAGTGGAGACGTTTTTATTTACTGATCTAAACAGACGCGTGAACTTTTTAAAAATTAACGTTTTGCTATTTCCATTTCTACTTCAGCTATCTGATAACCAATTACATTTGTTTAAAATGAACGTTGACTTGACCTATTTCTTCCTTACCGTAGTACTAGGTACCATATTTTTTTATTCCAATTTCTACTTACAGTCTTGTTGCTATTACATGCTAAAAGGGGTCAATTTTTTTAATTGTGCATTTTTAAGAATACGGTTTCTTTACGAATTACAAAATGATACCTTTTTTTCAGACCTTTAAGGGCGTATTATTTAACAATACCAATATTCATAAGATACTACTATTTCAACTTTGAGGTTTGTCTTTCAGTGTGTAGGGCTTAAAGTAGAATTTTATCGATTCACAGTTAGCTACCATTTCTTATTTATTGTTATTTTCAGTAAGCGTAATATTTTTCCATAATAAATGTAAAACATTTTTTTACTAATTACTTTACGAGGAGGTGGTTATTTAAGAACAATATTTTGAAAATACAAGGAGAAATTATTTTAGAATAATAATATTCATAAAATACTGTGTACATTAACGAGGTAACGAATATTTAAAAATAATAACATTCTTTTACATGGTGTTTAAAATTAATAATATTCATAATATACTGTCTATAATATATTCTTCTTCTCCGCAATTCCTGTTTCTTAATTATTCTTTTTCCAATGTGTTTTATTATTTATTTTTCTGTTAGGAATGTGCAATGATATCAGAGGATCTGTATAAAATAAAAGTATAAATATTCTCGGGAAACTCCGGGTCAGGTCAGCTAGTTTATAAATAGAGACAAATATTATACTTGTTTTGAAAACACGTGTTGGTGCTTTTGAAGAATAGGTATCCACAGATTTGCAGTCGTGAAGTAGTCGTGACGTAAGCAGTTCTGACTACGAACGGAGAAAGCCGAACCAAGTTCCGACTTTTAGCGAAATATACTAATAAAAAGGTGCTGTACATTTCTAGACAGACGACTATTATTCAATCAATTAGAAAAGTCAGGTTCCGACTTTTTCGTTATTTTTTTGATACCTTTATCACTTTTGTAACTTTTCATTTGGATGTTTTGGGATACTTTTCCATTTATCTTTACTAAAAAACAAACAAACAAAAGTTTATTTTTCTATCCCAAATAACCAAAAACTGACAAAAAAAAAGAAAAAAAACAACGGCCCTTCTACGCAATATGAACATAACTAAACCTAAAACTTAGGTTAAGGTTAGATTAGATTATGGTTAGAGTTAGTTTAGGGTTAGCTTAGGGTTAGATTAGTGCTATGGTAAAAAAAAACAAAAAAAAAACACTTTGGTGCGTATTGTGTAGAAGTACCGAAACAATATTACAGAATACACTTAAATACAAGTTAAAATCAACAGTTTCTTTCATTAAATAACTTCTTCACTAAAACAAAACGCTAATAATATATTCAGTTTGTTCGATGAAGTTTGTTAACCAGTCTCGGAAGTTTCCGGTGAAACTCGGAATTTATAACGTAAGTACTGAAATTTTCTTGGATACCTATTCCTAAAAAGTACCTATGTTTTATTCCATCGTTTATTTGTGATGTTACAAATCTTGCACTTATTTCAAACGAGCTGCATCGAGATGGTTTATTGCGTTTTAATGTATAAAGCAAACTCGAATAAGTAAATAAATAAAATTATCTTTCGATTCGTCTGCTACAAATTACTGCCCTTTCCCAAGTAATGTATCATAGCAATTACGCATCGCAATTTTCTTGGCTATAGTCTGCTGCGCAAAAAGTGTGAACTCAGCAGAGATACGCATGGTTTGCAATGAAAACATCGATCGCTGACACTTTGTCCACTCTTTGGACACAGAGTACCATTTCAAAATGTCATTATTTAGTAAAATACCCTCCTTTGTTCATTTTAATGGCAAAACTAGCGAAAAGAAAAACGGTATTGCCTGGGAGAAATGACATAAAATTGATAGCAATTTTGATCACATATTTCTTACTTGTCTTGTTCATCGTTTGTTTCAATCTTATATATGGCAGTGTTCGTTATATATATATATATATATATATATATATATATATATATATATATATATATATATATATATATATATATATATATATATATATATATATATATATTCTCGCGTCCGTGTGGTTCTCAGCGTTTGTTTTGTGATTCTAGCCTGAATCTACGAACTGCGTTCGGGTCCATGCGACCGCCTGCAATCGTCACTCCTACACTGATGAGGGTAAGAGAGATCGAAACGACGTCGTCTGTAGGTGAATAACACTTTAATAATTAAAAAATATCTATAGCATATATATATATATATACATATATATATATATATATATATATATATATATATATATATACAAGAGTTGTCGAATATGAGAGACAACTTGTCTGTATATCATTGTGTGGATCCTTTCCATTTGCCGAATCAGGATCTTTGTTTCGGTGGGGAATTGGTCGATGAATCTACGATAACTGTAGGTGTCTCAAGTACTTTCAGGCTCATCTTCAGGGGAATCAGGTAAATACCATGGTGTTAATGTTAATATTAATAAGTAGTTTTTGCAGGAATTGTATTATTAATACGGACCTAAAGTTATAACTATAAACATTTTAGAATGATATTGCTAGTGTTAAAGCTAATTCTTTTAATGACTGTTTTTTTGGTTTTGATGTACAGAGAAAATGATGCTTTAATATATATATATATATATATATATATATATATATATATATATATATATATATATATATATATATATATATGTGTGTATATATAAAGAAAGAGAGGGGGTAAAGGGAGGGGGTCTTGAACTCTCTAGTATAAACAGGGGGCATATTTATACCCTCTATTTATAGGATGAGCTCTTTGTTAGAGGAAACAAACATTCCCTCTTAGCGTAAATAAATAATCTTCTATAAAGGATAGATTTCTCAGGTTACTGAAGAGTCTGATTAAATATATGGAAACAAAGAAGTACACGTAGCGTTAGAATTTCTTTCAGTGGTAGGTCTGTTAGCGCAGTAGTTCAGGTGCTTAACTGCTGACCACATTTGGATGTGACCGACAATTGGAGTTTCGGATCCCGATGTGAACGCTCTTGCTACATCTAGCCACATTTATGAGTCGTAGACGACAAAGCAGCTGCTTGGTGATGACTATATATATTAGATTTAGTTTCTTTAAAATACTTATTCCAGATTGAAATATTTTTAGAATTGAGGAATATTTCGTTTATGACCTTAACTGTTCCATCCACTAACGGAATTAATAAAATGAAAGTTTCTACTTGTGCCCGATTTCAGATGTTAAAAAATATACTTTTAAAAATAATTGTTTACTTATTTATTTCTAAAAATTACTCATTAGTACAATAGTTCGTAAACTAATACCTACTTAAAATGTTCGGAAACTAATACTTACTTAAAATGTTCGTAAACTAATACCTACTTAAAATAGTTCGTAAACTAATACCTACTTAAAATGTTCGTAAACTAATACCTACTTAAAATGTTTGTAAACTAATACCTACTTAAAATGTTCGTAAACTAATACCTACTTAAAATGTTCGTAAACTAATACCTACTTAAAATGTTCGTAAACTAATACCTACTTAAAATGTTCGTAAACTAATACCTACTTAAAATGTTTGTAAACTAATACCTACTTAAAATGTTCGTAAACTAATACCTACTTAAAATCTTCGTAAACTAATATCTACTTAAAATGTTCGTAAACTAATACCTTCTTAAAATGTTTGTAAACTAATACCTACTTAAAGTGTTCGTAAACTAATACCAACTTAAAATGTTCGTAAACTAATACCTACTTAAAATGTTCGTAAACTAATACCTACTTAAAATGTTTGTAAACTAATACCTACTTAAAATGTTCGTAAACTAATACCTACTTAAACTTTACGAAATGTTTGAAGTTTCCATTGTTCACTTATTATTGCTGAATACTGGATCCTTCTTATGGTATGTCCAACTACAACCAAACCAATTACCGTCCTCTTACAAACAAAAATACATGTTATTTTTCTTTTACGTAATTGAATAAATACTAGGTACGTGAAAAATCAATGGCCGATCCCTCAAAATGTAAAAACTTTTGACCTTCTTTTTACTTAAAAGTTCACTAAAATTCAAGAAAATAAACCAATTTTAATGAAATTTTCAATATTTATTAATCAATAATCACGGAATATAATGAAATCATTTTTTTTAAATCTTAATAAAAATGTATTATTTTTGAAAACAAAATACACCTTTACTAAAGTTATATTTTTATATATACATTAAAAAAGCATGATTTCTTATATTTTTTAATGTTTTAACAATTATTATTTCTTTTAATATTTCGTATATATTACTAAAAAGGCCTCTAAATACCGTGTAAATAAAATCACTATAACTCGAAGAAAATTATTTTTTTGAATTAGCGATATTATTATTGAATAAAGCATTGTTTAATCAATATTTTCACCAAAAAAATAATATAATTGCTGTGATTTTAACAATTAGAGTTTCTGGGAAAATGAAAAATGCGACATAATCATATTTCCCTTTCATCGTGTTATCATCAGCGCAAAAATACGTTTATAATCTTGAAAATAAACCAAAAATTGAAAAATTTGAGATTCAGGAACATAACGAAAAAAAGAATTTAAAAAATTGGATAATTTCTACTAACGATTAACTTGGATTGGTATGGTGGCCCTGTTCTGTAATAACCAGGTGGTAGTAGCCTTCCAACCACCACTCATTTTTACACCGCCCTCAAAATTTTATTTTTAGAGATTCAACAATTTCGTTAATTTCACAATTCATCGTCAATTATTTGGAAAATTTGTATTTGTGTTGTCATTTTTTCGTTAATAAATATTTAAAAAGTAAAAAACAATTATTTATTAATAAATAAAGAGAATTCAAACATGACATTTTCTTTCAAAATTGAATTCTATTAATTTATTAATAAATAATTGTTTTAACTTTTTTTCCAATGGATAAATTGTCAGTCTAGTCATTGATTTTAATTTACTTTTTCACACTTAAAATAAAAAATACACTTCATTTTAAAAAGAAGTAATGTAATTTATCGTTACGCTACAGTAAGAATAAATCGAATAACTAAAGTTTTTAATCATCATATAAAAAATGATAAAATTGACGCAGTTCGTAACGTAAGCATAATTTTTTTAAACATTTAAAAAAAGTTTTATTTCAAATTCTAAGGAAAACTATTGGTAAACAGACATCATCAATAATTTCAGAGTATTACTGAATTAAAAACTAACACCAAGTTAAATATGATTTTTTAGTTAAAAATAAATAAAATCTTAACTGCGTACATTCACAAATATTTTAATTAAATAGGAATTTCTTTTTTATTACAATAAAATAAGGGTACTTAAATTAATTAAATTTCTTTATAACTTTAAAAAGAATAAAGAAATTAAAGAAATAATAATTTTTCAACTTCTATAAATTGTTACAAAACCATTTTTATATATAAAGTTAAAATTTATAAACAGAAATATTATGACATTTTTGTCTTCCATATGTTTTCATAGCGATAGTCAATCGGTAAACAAAGTCGTTTACCGATTGACTGAATGCCGGATTTTACTAATCTATGAATTTTGGGGGGATAATTTTGCTAATTTTTAGTAAAACATAGGATTTTTTTTGTTTTAATTCATTATCTTATGACTTTAATTTAATTAAAAATAAAATAGTTTCCAAAAACTTATATTTATCTTTCAAGGGATTTTTACAAGTAATTTCTTCAAAGTTCAAAATTCACTGATTTTTTTGGGGTTTAGCCGTCGTGATAACATTTTTAATTATAATTTCTTTTTCACACGTAAATATACAGTTTTTCCCTTTAGGCTTTTATCTTTCAAACACAATCAAAGTTTACACGGAAACTAATTAAATAATTTTAATAAGCATAGTCCGTACAAGAGACGGCCATTTTTGCACGTACCTAGAAAATACGCAACATTAAAGAATAACACTTAAAATCGTCCACATACAAATATTTCCAAGAATTAACATTTTCAATTAAGTAAATGGAATAGTTTGATAAATTAAAAAAAACAAGCAAAATTGTATAACTCTCGTGAGAAACGATATTTATTTATACATTTTAACATTAAAAAGGAGTCAAATTATTTCGTCAAAGTCGGTTCACATACAAATTAGGAAATTACAAAATGGCCGACCAAAATATTGACCACGTTGATTATATATATATATATATATATATATATATATATATATATATATATATATATATATTATGCGGTTTTCTCGTATCTTACTTTCTTTAGCAGGTGTGTGCGGGTGTGCCTTATACGTGTGTGCGTGTTCTAAGATTCTGTTTACGTGTGTGTGTTCATTCATGAATTCCTTTTACAAGATGATATTAAAACTCTTTTATGCGTGTGTGCGGGTGTGCGGGTGTGCGCTCATTCATCAGTCTCTTTACCTCTTTTTTTTCAAGCGACAAGCGACAAGTTCAAATATCCATTTAAATAGAAATGCGTTAATTTATCTTAGATTCTCTGTCGTTTTTTCCTTCTCTTTCATTCTGACTGGCTATGCTGATTCGCTTTGCCCTTTCTTTCTCTGGGTGTTGTTGTTGTCGTTATTCGTCTCATGGCTTCTGTTTTGTTATTTGCAAAGAACTTTTATTCAACGACTTTTATCTTGAATTTCAGGGGTGTTATTTTTCTAGAGATGAAACATTAACTCATATATAAAGAGAGATCGGATTTCTCTTAACTAACTGTCTACCTCATACACTTGCAAAATGTCGAGTACATAATTAGTTAACTCAACGATCAGACATCTTCGGGCCATATTTTGCCTCATGGCTAGTTCAACTTTTCAAAGTCTCACAGCATAATTATTTCACATCTGCCTTGCCTGAACTCCTACACGGAACTTTGAAACCATCGTTTCTTTGTCGACAACAAAACAGTAACGTCATAGTCATATCGCCTGACGTCCCTTTGTTTTTTTTTGTACCTCTTACTTTGTGATTTGAACCGCGGTTCATCCTGTCTGATTATTTACTATTGGAACAGATCCATTTCCCAAGGTGTGTATCACTCTAACACGCACTAAGCTCGACCCTTATCAACATTCATACTAGTTGAATTACTCTTATCCACATAGGTCCCTCCATTATGAAACACACACACACTCACTGATACTCACACACACACACACACACACACCCACACACACACACACATCTTACTATAGCATGTCCAGATCGTAAAAAACGATAAATATTTCAGGATAAAGATACTTAAAATGAAAATACAAACAGAAATAAAGTTGTTTTATTTTCCCGATTCACCGTAAAAAAATAAACCTACCAGAGAGACGCATATTCCAAGGGCAAAGGAAATAAATCCTTTCTTCTTATGTTACCCGAAAACGTGTTTTAATTAAACTTTTTATTAATTAGTTTTAACATGGGTTTTGTGCAGTAATCGTCTTTTACTCATTTAGATGTAAGATTTATTTTGTTTATATTTTTTACATTTTAGAAAAAAACGTTCAGTTTACGTAATAAAACAAATACTTCTTCAACAAACATGTTTTCATGATTCATTGCTTTTTTGGCATTATACGAAATATATAAAATAGGATTAAATAATTTAATGTGTCAAAATTAAAACGCAGTTTTCATAGTCCTATTTAAAACAATAATTGTAGCATTGACTATATTTAGATCTAGTTTTCTCTTAACTTTCTTGCCAATAAGTCTCCACTCGGGCAACGCCGGTTTGAATTTACAATTAAAAAGCCACGATAGTAGTTAACAAAATAAAAAATAAAAAAGCAAATAAAAAAGCAAAATCAAAATCAAAATCAAAAATCAAAAATAAAAATAAAAAATAAAAAATAAAAAATAAAAAATAAAAAATAAAAAATCAAATATCAAAAATCAAAAATAAAAAATAAAAAATAAAAATAATAAATAATAAATTTATTTATCATTAACATTGAATATGGACACATTTCGCGACTGGATAACTTTGCCGGCCCCTTCAATTTCACGTATTTGGACTGCTGTTTGTATCTTGGAGTAATGTCCTTCCTGATTATGCTTCTCAACTTGTATGACCTGGATGGACTGTATGGATTCAACAAAAGTATGTTTTTGGATTGATATGTTTGATGTTATGTATTTTTATATATTTGTGTATATAATTTTATATATTTTCAAAGCGTAATTTTATTGCCTGTAGTAATATAACTGCGGTAATGGTCCTCTGAAGAGAAGAATTATCTTTGAAAACTCATGAGCTAAGGACTTAAGGATGCTTTGCATGAACTTTGAATTCTAATAAAATTTGATTGACACCTTATTTTATTACTTCATTTTATATTATAATATTAATGCTCTATCCAGTATATTGAGCTTCAGTTTTTTATCCGGATGTTTCACTAATTATAAGATATTAGTTGACGCTTATATCTTTTGTTGGATTGCTTCATATATATATATATATATATATATATATATATATATATATATATATATATATATATTTATTTAAGAATAAGTTCGAAATAAATTTTGTCTGGTATGTGTTAAGTTTTGTTTATTTTTTATTCTTAAATGATTCGTATATATAGTATGAAAATATATTTATGACAAGTAAGCTACACAGAGGCATCTATGTCTTATTCCAGCCAGCAAGAAAATCATCAGGCTAAATGCATTTGGCCTGATGATTTTCTGCTGGAATGAAACATGAACGCCTCTGTGTAGTTTTCTTATCATGAATATATTTTATACTCAACTACTAAGCTTTACTCACGTATTGAGCACTGTTGAAGTAAATACTGAAAGTATAGACGCAATATATTATATCACCTTATAATATTATATGTGTATATATATGAAATAATGAATTATATATATATATATATATATATATATATATATATATATATATATCTTAATAATCATATATATATATGATTATTAAGATTTTGATTCTTAACGGCCCCAACCACGTGAATTTCCAAATTTTGACATTTTAAATTTATTTTCTTTTTTCTCCATTTCATTCTTTCCAAATATGATTTACGGTTAAGATCGGATTCTAACTCTGCCTGATGAGATCTCAGTTTATAATAGCTGTTGATCGATAACATCGACATGCCAGTGTCGCAAATTTTGTACATGTCTGTGTAAATAAAAATAATCATATATAAAAGCTCTATTTGATGTTGGACACTTTTTTATAAACCCGATTGCAATTCTTTGGATTACTACCCTGTGGATGTTTTACCTGGATTATATATATATATATTTAATAGAAGTAGAATGCCTCGACATCAAGCCGCTTTTATATGTGTTAAATTATCATTGTTTATCGGCTATTCAAATATTGGGCGCGCGGTTAACGACGTTGGATGTAAGTTGAAAAATACTTGTAATCCAGGGTTTCGAATCGTACGACCGGTAGTGAATAGTCATATCTCTATGCTGATGAGTCCTGATTGAAAAGGTACGAAACGTATACGTACATAGATAATAAACAACAACAAATATTTTATATTTGTCGCTCCTCGTAAAATAAGTAGAGCACTCTAAATGGTAGTACAAACACAGCATGACGTCACTTGCTTTATATGCATCATCTCTTCTTTAATAGAAGTAGAATGCCTTTTATATGTGTTAAATTATCATTGTTTATCGGCTATTCAAATATTGGGCGCGCGGTTAACGACGTTGGATGTAAGTTGAAAAATACTTGTAATCCAGGGTTTCGAATCGTACGACCGGTAGTGAATAGTCATATCTCTATGCTGATGAGTCCTGATTGAAAAGGGACGAAACGTATACGTACATAGATAAGAAACAACAACAAATATTATATATATATATATATATATATATATATATATATATATATATATATATACACAGAAAGTTATCAGGCATTTATTTCTATTTTCATCATTATTTAACATTCTTTGTTTTCCGTTTCTACAGACAATGAAGATGGTAGCTAACAGCTAACATGATTGGGTTGCGCTCTTTCCTAAGGTTGACAATTATTTCAGCTAGTATAAACTTATATCGTTCTGAACGATATAAAGCTGACCTTTGCTTTGAATGGAACCAAGATGAAAAAAGAAATTTCAAGTGATAAAAACAATCACGGTGCTGGCGGAAATATTGTCCTTATTTTCTGTATGTGTTTATATTAAGGAATACTGTATAATTTAAACACTAAACAGAAATTACCCACAACATAGATAATTTAAAACTAATTCCTTTATCTTATAGTTTTCATTACTTTTCTGCAAACTAATCAGTATAGAAAAACAAAGTCGCTAATTTACAAACATCAGTAACAACGAGGTAGTTGTAGACATTTATTTCGGAATTGAAAATTATTATAACGCAGTAGTTTTTTATGACCCCTGTGATTGAATGAATAACAACCAATCACAGACCACCTTTTCCCACCACTGCTGAACTAACGTGAGCGGAGGTTTCAAAGCATCGGTCTCTTTTCTTCATTGGCTGCTGACCGAATAAGACGCAAACTTCTGTATCTTAACGAACTCCTTGCCTGTACTAGCAGGCATGTATTTCCTGTGTGTATTTTACGCACATGGACGACGCCAAATCCCCATATTCAAAAGTACTTTGAATAAAGTTCTTTTCACTAAGACCACACGGACCAAGAGAGAAGTTAACAGACGAAACTCAAGTTAAGTCCGCAAAAATACTACCTTTTTTGCATCTTTCTTTTCTTCCTTTACATAAAACACCTTAAATTTCACCGCTGTTTTTGTTCTCTTTCTTGTCAAGTCACGTTTTAAGCCTTTGTTTTTGCTATACAGCGGACGGGAAATTTCGCCATTTATTTGAACGAGAAAAATCCCAACAACGGCCGGGTTAAGAGTGATGAATTTTATCATTGTTTCTCGCCTCTACGTAACTTACAAATTAGTTTTGTTTACTATTAATCGAATATTTTCTGAAATCAAAATGCAATAACATACACTAAAACAAAACTAAAAAAAAATAATTTTGTAAAAATTCACCAGAATGCGCACACTTCCGGTGTAAAAACACATTTATCTAACAACCATACACAATGCATACAAGTCTATAAATACAGGCAGCCGCATATTCAGTGTTTAACGTTTAAGAAAAGCAAACATTCGAAACAGGATGTTTGGAAATTAAGTTATGTTAAGATCTTGAAACAAAAATAAAAGTAAAAAGATTTCCGGGCAACACCGGGTAGTTACAGTAAAAAATGTATAATACTACTTAATACGTTAGTTTCGATAATAATTGCTATTCATTAAATTAAAATTTATTATTTTATACATAAAAATTATATTCAATTCCCGAATATGTTTTAATATATTAAAATCATCCATCTTAATAGTGTAAGAAATATAACTCTTCGACTATATGACATGTTTGCAACCCAGTGCCTATTTACTCGACCTCATATCCATCTGTTGTGGGATCCAGTTGAAGCAGCTTATACGGTTTACCAAAATAGTTTGGTGTTATATCGTTATTTACACACCGTTTTTTTTTCTTTTTAAGTTGGCTAAAGTAACCTCAGCTTGTTTCTAAGTTCTTTCGAACAATCTCTGTGTATCACCGGTTAGCTGCAAACATTTTGCTTGGTTAAGTCGGTTGAAGTTGATTGCTGAGCAACAGAACTTCATTGCATGTCTCGACAGTAGATCAATCAAGCATGAAAAAATGTAATAAATCATTTATTAACTATACAACTCGAAAAGTTCTATTAACCATGATGCTGACAGGTATTAAGTAATAATTCAAAAGATGCCACCCAACTGCCAATCGGATTACTTCTACTTTAAGTTCTAGCTTAGCATCGGCTGTATTCGATACAACAGTGAATTCTACGTAAACCAAACCATTCAACTGACCCAACGCCACTCACGTATCAAAGCTAGTCTCTTTTATCACAATAGACCAGAAATAAAAAAATAAAAAAAGAAATTAAAAGTTCCGGAGAGTTCCATCCGGGCCACGCCGGGTCAATACGGATCGTTGAATATAAAAATGTGCTTGTTTTAAATAAAATTAAATTGTATTTAAAAGTAATCGAAGTTGTTGATGTTTTAAACTTTAAGTTGTCTCCAATAACATCCATCAATGCTGATGTTAGTTTTAAATGTAAAATAAATTTGGATTTGGATTTTAAAAATGCATTTTTGGATTTAAAAAATGCATTGTTCTGTTGTTTTTATTTTAAGATTTTACTTATTATTTTCAAAATAATTCGAAAAGTAAAAAAAAAACCCAAAAACAACGAAATATGATCCTTTCTTCATTTATTTTGTGTTAAGATAAACTCTTTATTTTTTCTTATTTCGATATGGAATCCCTTGAAACACACCGACAGAAAGAAACAAAAAGCAGAGGACGAACGATGTTTTCCCACGCATGTATCGATTTTTATCACGTGACATGTGCAGATTCCTTTTATTTTACATCTTGTAGTTCATTTAAAGCAAGGAGCTGTTATATTAGTTTCCAGAATCATCGTAAGAGAAATTTCTGATTCAGTCCAAATGACCGATCTGTTTGTAGAACCAATCTCTGAAGTAAGAAACGCGAGCATAGACACTAAGTCCGTCCATACATGTCCAGCCATACGACACAATACCGGCGAGAACCTGATGGCCATCATCAGCACTAATACATGTTAGCGGACCACCGGAATCACCCTAAAAATTAAAATAAAAACACATTTTATTTAAAGACAATAAAAAGCGAAGAAATCATGAGATTTCAATGCATTTCAATAGTTGATTTAACTAACCCTTTCACCCACCTTCCTTATCTTTTATCTTCATCCCTTCCCCCACTCATTCACTTGGCGTTGTTTCCAACTAGAGCTGCCACTTTTTTTCTTAGACTATATTGAAGTCACTGTTTAAACCCCCGACTGACTGCTTTTAATATACACAGCTAATTCTCAACCTCTGAAAAACTACTTTCATTCTCGGTCCACGGAAGTATTTTAAAATGGCCCTAATTCTCAAAATGACATCTGAATAAGTGCGTTCCATTTACGATTAAACTAAACATCTTTCTATTCGATTTACTTCATTTTTAAACATTTCCAACACTGACTTCACGAAACCATTTTTCCCATCTTCAAATCCCCTTTCACAGGACACTTTATCTACGGACATTCACCAACTGGGCAGACTCCATATTTTTACACGCACACTCTTACTCTCCATTACTTTATATTTTTTTCAAATTTTGAATTTTGGCTTTTCCACTGCCAACTTATCCATCTATGTAATTCTTCTGATGATAAGATTTTAATCTTTGAAAAGTCTTGGCTTAAGGAAAGAAAAATAAACATGTTTTTACCGAGTACACTTTGCATTGAACAATCGAAGTTGAAATAGATATGTCATTCGTACATATTTATCTATCTTCTTTCATTTATCTTTTTATATATATATATATATATATATATATATATATATATATATATATATATATATATATATATATATATATATATATTAAATACTCGTCCCAACACGGGTAAAATAAATTTCATGAACAGAACAGATTCGCACAACTTTTGTGTCCCTCACGAAAGTTAAAATCAAGATATAATGATACTAAACTTTATGTCTAGAATCTTTATCCTAATTTGTATCAAAATCCATTACATGATTTTGATTCTAGAAAATGTCTAAGATTTTAGGTTTTTTTAAAATTGAAATTCAGTGAATCTTATTTAATTTATGCCTAATGACTATGGGTCTGATATATTTTAATTTTCAAATAAGAGAATGTGGCCATATTATGCCCCTTTATCATCCTTTAAAATAATCGAAAGAAGCTAAAATTTGGAGGATATTTATTGATTGTTATCTAATACGTATTGTTTAAATAATCCAAAAATTAGAAGTATCTTTATTTTCACGTACCCCCTTGCAAACTTAATTAAACTATAGCTCATGTTATGACCCCTTACACCTAGCAGCTGTGTTCCAAAATTCATAATTATCGGATAATTAGTTTAGGGGTGGATCCTATAATAGAAATATATAAGTATTTACACATACCTTACTTTAATAATAATAATAATAATAATAATAATAATAATAATAATAATAATAATAATAATAATAATAATAATAATAATAATAATAATAATAACAAGCCGCGCGTGCGTGGTCTCCCTCTGTATGTGACTCGATGTGGCGAGTGTAAAATGTAATAAATTTGGGGTATTTTTGACCCCCCTTTGACCCACTGGGGGCGCGAACCAGAATTTCTCTGAGGTCAAGGATGCTCATTTTATATCCAGAACAATTGCCTCTACATTTTGGCCAAGTTTAAAAAAAAATTAATGGATGGATCAAACGTTATCGTAGAAAAGGGTCATTTTTTTGCCATTTTGGGGGCTTTTGAGCTCCTGGGGTCGCGAACCAGATTTTTTCCAAGGTCAGCGATACTTATTTTCTATTAGGAACAATTGCCTCCACATTTTGGCCAAGTTTCAGAGAAATTGAATGGATGGATGAAAAGTTACTGGGCAAAAAATGTCATTTTTTTTGCCATTTCGGGACCTTTTGATCCCCTGGACGGCTAACCAGATTTTTTCCCCAAAATCGGTAAAATGTCACTTTCTAACCTGACCAAAGTTACAACTTCATGCAAAATTTCAGAGTAAGTCAATGGATGGTTGCGGAGAAAAATCTGGATGGACGGACGGACATGCCTCAAATCATCATCATCATCATCATCATCATCATCATCATCATCATCATCATCATCATCATCATCATCATCATCATCATCATCATCATCATCATCATCATCATCATCATCATCATCATCATCATCATCATCATCATCATCATCATCATCATCATCATCATCATCATCATCATCATCATCATCATCATCATCATCATCATCATCATCATCATCATCATCATCATCATCATCATCATCATCATCATCATCATCATCATCATCATCATCATCATCATCATCATCATCATCATCATCATCATCATCATCATCATCATCATCATCATCATCATCATCATCATCATCATCATCATCATCATCATCATCATCATCATCATCATCATCATCATCATCATCATCATCATCATCATCATCATCATCATCATCATCATCATCATCATCATCATCATCATCATCATCATCATCATCATCATCATCATCATCATCATCATCATCATCATCATCATCATCATCATCATCATCATCATCATCATCATCATCATCATCATCATCATCATCATCATCATCATCATCATCATCATCATCATCATCATCATCATCATCATCATCATCATCATCATCATCATCATCATCATCATCATCATCATCATCATCATCATCATCATCATCATCATCATCATCATCATCATCATCATCATCATCATCATCATCATCATCATCATCATCATCATCATCATCATCATCATCATCATCATCATCATCATCATCATCATCATCATCATCATCATCATCATCATCATCATCATCATCATCATCATCATCATCATCATCATCATCATCATCATCATCATCATCATCATCATCATCATCATCATCATCATCATCATCATCATCATCATCATCATCATCATCATCATCATCATCATCATCATCATCATCATCATCATCATCATCATCATCATCATCATCATCATCATCATCATCATCATCATCATCATCATCATCATCATCATCATCATCATCATCATCATCATCATCATCATCATCATCATCATCATCATCATCATCATCATCATCATCATCATCATCATCATCATCATCATCAATATATATATATATATATATATATATATATATATATATATATATATATATATATATATATATATATATATATATGAAAATCTTACCCTGCATGCGGACTGTCCTTTAAATCTTGCATTTCCCGCGCACAAGTGTTGCTTTAATATATGATTTGCATAGCTTTTGCACCGTTTCTCAGTCATCACTGGCACATCGGCACGTATTAGAACGTCGGAATGAGGACCACGTGCTGCAAAATAAAAAAGATAATTTGAATTCACATCGAAATTTGAATGAATAAAAAATATGTTGGTTTGGTTCATGCGTTTTACGGCATATCGATACTTTTCTTAGTATCTAACGCCGAAATACAATTCGCCTGTTGCAAACGAGTCATTGTATACGAATCATTAAACAATAAATGTTGCTATTTTACTCATAGTTTGAGAGGGGGCGTCATAGGTTCATACCTTTCCATGGCCTTCTATACTAGAGGCCACTTCTTGGCTCAGCTGAAAAGCATTACTGGCGGCCTTTTACAAATATTAGATTCTCATAGATTTTTAAACGAAATTTAGTCAACTATATTTGAAAATACATAGAATTACATTCTGACTCATACTTGAGGATAAGATGTGTTGAAAGATAAAAAAAAAACTGAAAATACGTACGTGGATCATATTTTTTACCAGCCATCTTAATTACCTCTTTTTTTAATACTTAGCAGTTTCTATAACAAAAATGCATAGTCTCTCCCTCTTAGACAAGGTTAACAAAAGAGTATCTAATCTAATAGGACCCTCATTATCCACCAAGCTTCAATCCCTGTCCCATCGGCGCAATATTGCATCCTTGTGCTTGTTTTACAAGTACTTCAATTGAATGTACTCCGATGAACTTGCTGCTCTGGTGTCCCTTCGACGTAAGTACACTCGACTAACCCGACAATCAGCTAAATCGCATTCATTCACTGTAGAGCTTTCTACTCCAATAGCTTCTTTTCTCGAGCTGCCGACCTTTCGAACTCCCTCCCTGATCCCTGTTTCTTCAACTGTGCAGACATGCAGCAATTTAAAACTAATGTGAACAAGCATCTCGCTGCACAGCTCCTAATTTAGGATGACCCCTTCCCCTAAACGTTCACCCTAATTCTCAGTAGCACCTTACAAGTCTACAGTGGCAACTTGCCTTGTTAGGGATGAACTTAGTTTTAAAAAATATATATTTATTTATTTTTAAACACATCCGCTTAACCTCAGGTATGAGTCAAAATGCTTATTTTATGTATTTTCAAATATAACATAGTTGATTTAATTGCAGTAAAAATCGCTGAAAATCAAACATTTGTCAATTGACCTCCAGTTGTGTTTCTCAAGTGCGTAATGAAGTGACATGTAGTATCGGACGCCATGGACCTTTCTTAACAAAACAAACTATTTACGTTAATAAAAGGGGGAGGGGAGAAAATGGGCGATTACAAATAGACTTCGAAAGTGCTCATTTTGTTTGCTTTATATAAAATTTAGAATGGATCTTATTCATATCACTAATATTTTACGTCTATAATCACGGTGATACACCGGTTTCTTTAGTAATCTATGTCCATTTGAGAATACCAGGTGATGTGTGTAAAAAACATGAACTAGTAGGCTTGCAAGTTGAGGGCCGTCTATCAATCTGGAACGACAACGAACACATCAGACATCCATGACCGTTCGTTCTGATAGCGTCGATCAGACACTGACCGGCGATTACAGATCGATTTCAGATTTCTCACTATTATATTTCACAGATCTTGGCTATGAACCAGAGAAGAAGAAAGGCAGAAGAAGACATTTTGACAGCTGAGGACAACATCTAACTTAGATAAGAGAGGCATTTTTCCAATTATATTTCTAATCACCACTATTATTTATCATAGCTATGATGTCACTAAACAACATACTCCGGAAGTGTAGTGTCGGATACCAGTTCACAGACACAGAAGACAGAATAAATAACCTCATGTATATGGACGTCCTGAAGCTATTTGCAAAAAAAAAGAAACAAGGAACTGGAAAAGCTGATAAACACGATCAGAATCTTTAACATGGGAATTCGAATGGAATTCGGAATTGAAAAGTGGGCACTACTACAGATAAAAAGTGGGAAACTCGAAACAATAGAAGGCATGAAATTAACAAATCCAGAAGAGATGAAGGCACATGGCGAACATGTTACCTATAGATATCTGGGAGTTCTGAAATCAGACACAATCAAAAACAGAGGGTAGAGTCATTGCTACTGACGTTTCAAAGGCGTTCAACAGAGTATGGCATTCTGTTGTCTTACACAAACTTCAGGCTAATGGTAGTAGTGGTAAGGCTTTTTACATTATTAGGCCTTTTCTTTCTGATCGAAGCTTGCAAGTAACTCTGGATAGTGTCTCCTCGTCCTCTTTCCCTATCAATACTGGTGTTTCTCGGGGCTCTATTCTAGTCCCAACACTATTTCTCCTCTATATAATCTTCCTGAGAATACTATTCAGAAGATTGACATCTATGCTGTTCATATCACTCTCTATTCTAGTGTTGCTTCTCGCTCATGTCTCTGGGATCAGTCGGAATATGCAGCTGATCAAGAAGTTGACTTGGTTGTCGGTTGTGGGTTGGGGTACCAAATAGCTTGTTTCGTTTAATCCTGTTAAGACTCAGCTTGTATCTTTCAATCGTGGAGTGTCCCTTTTCTTCCTGAGATTTTTACGGATGACTTTGTTCTTGAGTTGAAATTGATCCTGTAATTTTTTGGTTTTTCTTTCTCATCAAATATTTCTTGGAGTTTATACATTAGATCCATTGCTTTTTCTGTTTCTCGTAAAGTCGGTTCTCTGTATCGCTCCAAACACTTTCTCACACCTGAGGCTATTTTATATCTCTACAAATCTACTATATGACCTTATGTGGAGTACTGTTGTCATATTAGGGCTAGTTAATCTCTGTCCCATTATATATATATATATATATATATATATATATATATATATATATTATGCATTTCTTTAAGTGTGCTCAAAGGTTTATATAGTAGCTCAATATTGTATAATACGAGAGCTCTTAATTTAGCATGATATAATCCTAGTTGATCAAAAAAG
>OY744515.1:19361303-19373803 GCA_963556195.1 Sepiola atlantica
TGTGTGTGTGCGCAAATTAATACACATTGCTCTTTATTATAGAATGTATGATCTTAAAACTTGAACGAAAACCGAGTGGATTAACAACCAAACATATGGTTTGTAGTAAGGGATGCCTGTTACTTCTGATCCATTAAGTTTCTACAATTTTCAAGAAATATTTCTACTTCGACGATTTCAAATATATTTTCTAAAAATAGTTCATTTTGATTTCGTTTCGCCATTTATTTGCATTTTCTGTGTTATATGCGCTCTCATAGCCGAAAATGAAATAACGTTTTTCTTTACAAGTGTAAAACATAACGAAGCTACGGACTGGGATAAATATACAAATCCATTGTTATCAAATATTCCCCCCTCCCTTGCTTGTATCATTGTTAACCACTTAGTACATGAATAATAATCGACACAGGCCCGACTTTACGAATAGTTAGTAAAATAAGTGTATTTTTGGGGGTTTTGTTTTACTTACACGTTGAACCTCTTATTCTCTTGTATTTTTCATGTTGATTAAAATGTGAAACGGTGATCTCGGTTGTCATCGTGCGGCGATCAAGTGAACCAAACAAAATGGCGACTCTTTTGATTGGCGAATCACTGTCATCGCTGAAATTGTAAAAGATGAAAATAATAGCACCACAAAGAAAAGCACTTGTAAAATGTATCCTATGATTTGTAATTGATAATAACTAATACAACATTTAGAAATATTTAAGATGGACATCAAGAGATAACAAAACAAAAAAATAAAACTAATTTTATTTTGACACGTAAACCACTATCTTATATAAATAGAGATCTTGTCCGTCTGTCCGTTCGTCACAATTTTTTTTTTAACTTAATAAATACAATTCAGAATTTGTCTTATTTCGAAATATTAGAAATCTTAACTACTTTTAGAAATGAAGGATACTGCATAATATTAAATAATACATTCCCAACACACAATGCTGATGCCATGACCGGAAATTGAAACCGAAGCCTAGAAATCTGCTGTCTTAGGTTCTATTGATTGAGCTATTTCTTAACATTGGCTTAACAAAATAATTATGCGTTAAGTCATATATTTATGATTTATGTCATGTTTCAAAACATGAATTCAAACATAAGTGATAATAAAAAATGAATAAATGAATGGGTAACCATTAGTAATAGCATTGGTAATTATTTTAATAGTTTAAAACAATTTATTTTACTTTAACTACGTATTGGCGTTAAACACAATTTAATATTTAATTCTAGTTATTCAAATTGCAATTTCTTACTGTGCATATGTTAGGCGACAATTGTCTCTTAAATAGAACTAGTATAGAACTGAATACAATCTGGGGACCAATAACTATAAATAGTTGATTAGAACAACAGTTTGAAAGTTGCAATATGAGTAACGGTAAAAACACTAATAAGTAGTAATAGTAGTAATAGTAGACACGATTATGTTTAGGCTTCAAAACTCATACTAAAATTGTCCTAATGGACACGTAGCGAAACAGGTAATAGCGTTGGTTACAAATCAGTTCCAAATGACCGTCTTATGGGGGTTGAAAATTCAAACCATTACTATAGGCGATAATTAGTAAGAATAAAATAAAATAAACACCTATGGCTGACGGAACGAGAACAATCTAGCCCTATAGATCAAATAATAGGGTGAGTTCAAAATTTTGTATACATTTCAGAGTTTGACATAAAGATTCAAAAGTTCGACTAGAAGGTTCCCAAGTTCAAAAAGATGCACCTGAAAAAGGTCGGAGGTTACATCGGCCAAAACGTTGTGAACGTAAGAACCAAGACGAGAATAGTAATCGAAATAATCCAAATAAAACATTTTAAAAATTCAAAATGAATAAAAAATAAACAGACAAATAATAAAACAAATATTTTTTTAGTTATGGAGGACACTAATAATCCATAAACTATGGAAGACACTAATAATCCATAAACTTGTACATTTTTCCAATTCTCCTGAATACTATTTCAGTCTAAGAATACTAAACGAATATTAACAACGACATCTACGCATACTCTTAAGTTTATATCCAGCAAACGCCTCATAGAGATAACCGAACAATATGCAATGTGGCTCTGAGCGAAAAGAAATATCACATGGTGATATAATAGCAAGTGGCCACTGTATAGTTATCTCTATGAGAGGGAAAAAGACATTTCGATAAGATTACGTTTGCATGCAACAAAAACGTGAGATGCTGAGCCGTTAAACGACACGCGAGACGCTAAGCCGTTAAACGTTCAGTTGTTTTGATTTTATTAGACAGTTCATTGGATTGAAGTGCAGTTCATATAATGGGGGCTTATACCAGTGAAGGAGCCGATACGCGAAAAATCCCGTCAAGAGGAAGGCCCTGAAACAGTACGCATTCTCTCCTGATGACCCCACATTATCTGGAGGCTGAAATGTAATATTCCACAAGTAAAAAGAGTGTTATTTGCCATAGCAATCCGTGGTTGAAGAGGTTTCTTGTAGTTATTGAATGAAAGGAGATTTGTCTTTGCGGCATTAAAAGTTACCAACCATTTCTGCCCCCAATCCACTACACTGGGGGTCATTTTTTTAAGGATTCAGCTATTGCCTCGGATATGTACGCGTCCGTTTTGCCCACATGGCGAGAGTAGAACAATAAAGGTCCGAGGATGGATTCCTGGGGTACACCAGTATTTAAGTCATGTTGCTTAGATGAACGGCCATCGAGAGCAACCTGAATCTTTCTTTTGGTTAGGAAGGATCTAATTATATTAAATAATCGTCCAGTAATACCATATGAGTGAATTTTTAATTTTATGCTATACCTTGTCAAAGGCCTTGGATATATTAAGCGCTACTGTCCTAGCTTCACCTGCCTTGTCCAGTGTATTATATATGCGTTCAAAGATGACCGTTAAGATATGTGCTTGTCTAAATCCATACTGGCGGTCAGAAAAAAAGTTTAGCATTAACTAGGTGCTGGACTGTCGCTAGATTGATTAAGGATTCAAAGATTTTAATTTTGAAAATATTTTACAACCGTGTAAAGATATAGCGAAATATTGAATATTGAATATTGAATATTGAATATTGGAGAATAGGGTAGCGACCGGGAACAGTAGTGGAATTCAGCCGATGGAAATCTCCGGTAGGACGCCAATCCCCAGAACGCTTCGAAACCATATCCAAAAGGGAATGCCAGGGCTAGATGATAATACCTAGCTAAAGCATGAGATTAAATTCATGCCTTGCCGCATGTAGCTTATCCGGAAAAAGGCGGCGAAGACGTGAAAAAACCCCAGCAAACCAGGGGTTTTTACACCACCCAATAGACCGGTATTGTCCGGGCCTTCGGGTTTTGATTTACGCCGGTCTATCGGTTCTCCGTCCTGTGCAGTTCTAGGAGGTGCACCCTCCCAGGTTTTGCCTTCTCACCGTTTGAGAAGGGGTTAGTTTATTGCTAATCGCCTGAGGCGCCCCTACCAGGGAATGCTGACGGAGCTGCCCAGGCAATTTTTAAATGGTCAGAGTGCTCAAATTCTTGAGCGCTGGTTTTTTCCCACTTTTCCGACCTTGTGTCACATCTTACCTTGTGGGAGGAAGATAAATAGAAGCAGTTGTTTCAATAAAATGAACAGTAGAATGAACTAGTTTGTTTATTTAAAAAGATAAATTTGGTGGATCTGGAAAAGATAAGGGGCTTCGACGGAAGGTACAAAAATACAGAAGCGGTTCAGAAGCTTTCTTACAAGATAATAATAGGTTAGTACTAGAATTTATCAGCCTGCGTCTACGCATGTCCTCTATCAAGTTAAAATGGTGTAAGACATCGTCACCTAGGATAGGAATGGGGGCATTTGCAATAATGAAGATCCACGTCTAATCTCTGCGTGGTTGCAAGTCTACAGATCATGCAATTAGACCAAACGGTTTACAGCCTGAATTGCAACCATTTCTTTGAGAATCTTTTGAGACCAAATGCTATGTGTAGCTCCAGTGTTGACCGACAAATGATAGTGAATCCTTTACGTAGAACGAAAGTCTGACGCGTTTCGCGTGACTAAAGTGTACATGGGCCTGACGAATGTGTCTGAATAGGTGAGAGGGGCTATCTACTCTTAGGAAAAATAAATGACACGTTTAATGAGGTTAAATTTCAACTGGCCGATTTTGTTCTGTCTGATTTCTTTTGGAAAATTTTAATTTTTTTGCTCACTATACGGTTCCGTCGCGACGTGTTAACGTCGAACCGCTGGTTGATCCTCGTAAACCGTTCCTAATGTTGATATATATATATATATATATATATATATATATATATATATGTGTGTGTGTGTGTCGAGGCAGCATTTTTCTCTAAGGCACGTATTATTAAAAATAACCGACAACTCTTGTCTGGATATTTTTATATGAATCCCTTTCATTTTCCGGATTTAAGTCCTAATCTCGGATGAGAATTGGCTGATGAATCTGCCGTAATTTTCTTTTAAGTCCAAAGTACTTTCTGACCCATCTGGGTCCATCTTCAGTTGGAATAATGTCAATCAGGTAAAGACCTACTAACGCGAGCTAAATTAATCTCATCCTCCCCAACTCTCTTTCAAAATGAACTTAAAAATATAAAACAAACCCTAGTAAATAATGGTTTCCCTAATTATATCATTGATCAACAAATTCAACTATTTAAAAATAATGTTAGTAATAATAATAATAATAATAATAATAATAATAATAATAATAATAATAATAACAACAACAATGAATTCAATTCTCCACTCAACAAGATTATTAAACTATTTTACCGCAACTAATTTCACCATAATTATACAACAGATGAACAGGTTTTAAAAAATATTAATAAAAACGTATTCACTACCGACCCAAATAAAAAAGTTAAACTAATAATTTATTTTCATTTGTTTGCTTTGAAAAAAAATAAGGAATGAATATGTAAAATGAAGAGAACCATTTTGATGTTAATAGATTAGGGGGGGGGGGCAATCTGATGTGGAAAGATTATCTGAAGAAGTCTTTTTAAAACATCTTCAACTTATTTTCAAGAAAAAAATGCATGTTATGAAAATGAACAGAAGCAATTGTATGAATAAATATGTCTTTTAAAAATAAATTTGGAATATTTATAAAATTATTAAAATTAAATAAATAAATATATATATATATATATATATATATATATATATATATATATATAGTAGTGGTATTGCCCGTGATGATATACATTTTTTTAGGAACAAATAATTTCAAATATAGTTATGTTTGCAATTTTTGCCTTGAAGAAAAGTTAAAAATAACATTTGTAATATGAGGCCATATAAAAAAAACTAGGTTGCTTAAAAACATCTGTAAAACGGAAAATTTTTTTTAAAAATACATTCCTCACTGAGATATTCATTTTAATTTTATTTCTGTTTTATCCAACCAAAGAAATTTTATTTTGAAAACATGCATTTTGTTCATTTACTCTCGAATATATTTCAGTTATTTCATGGACCTAACTGATAATCGGGGCAATTAAATAAATAAATAAATATATATATATATATATATATATATATATATATATATATATATATATATATATGAGAAAGCAAATGTTTTAAATTCAAACTGTTCGAGCCATGTTTTAACTGCTTTTGTTCTATGTACGGTTTATTGGCTTAAATACTGGTTACTTACACGCAATGGCCAGCCGTGGCCACATGTGTGGAGTCTAGCATTGAACCACTGCACATCATTTTCCCAATGCCCTTGTAGGTTACAACGTAGACAAGATGGGGTAGTTCGCACGGGTTAGCTTTGGTCCCATTGATAATGTGGGCATGCCTTGTCGCTGTTGTGGCTGAAAAGAGTAAGGAAATGTCATGCATCATTGTTTATCATCGACATTAGACACGTTTAGCAATATTGAGCATGTTCAGTATTAAATGAACGGTGGCTTAAGCCCCCTACCTGTCCTATCTTTAAAAGGGGCTACCTTGATCTAGGGAATTCGTTTGTCAGTTTTACGGTATATCAACCCTTTCAAGGCTATTTAATGTTGAAACGATATGCATCGAACCATTGTTGAATATCAGTGTTGCATAATGAGAGCGAGGTAGAGACGAGTGACAACATTCAACATCCTTACCAGCAGATAGTGTCATTTTAGAGGATGTCAATGGATTGAATAGAAACATAACGACAGAGATCAGGTTCGATAAAAGATGGCGTCCTTTATTTACATCAGGCAAAACATGAGTGCCCCGGTAAAGGGGCGTAACTCCAGACGGTGAAACTCTTATTCAGTCCCTCATGCAACATCTTCCCTTTTCTCAATAAATAAAAAACAGAAGATAAAGACAAACAAAAAAAACAAAACAAAAGTCTGATAAGAATTAAAAACAGAGTCTACAAAACACAGTGATCTAGGCATTCATTGGGCTGACTACCCTCCTACCTAACAGGGATTATTCTTCCCTTTCACTTATGTTGTGAAATCCTTGAATCTCATAGGATCTCTTATTATCCTTCCCGACCGTGTTGTCCGCAACCTTTCCGGACTTGGTTTTGTTGGGAATGGGGTCGGGTTGAGGTTTTCTCTTATTTCACCTTCATATTGAGGTGGTTCTGAGTTACATATCTCTTCTGTACTCTGCCCTGTATTCTTGGGTAACTCGCTCTGCACTTCATATGGCTGTTGTATTACTGATGTGAGTGGGGGTGTCTCTGCAGTTTTCTTTAAATCTACTCGATTCCGTCGATATAAGTCCCCACCCACTTTTACATGGTATGATCGCTCATCCAGTCTCCCCCATACAACAGCTTTCCTCCACTCTTTTTGACCATTTATGTGTGGTTTCATCCGTACTACATCTCCAGGATACAATGGTTTAAGTGGTTTTACTTTGTGGTTGAAAGAACGTTCTTGCCTCCTGCAGTCTTGCTTCACTGATTTTCTCAGATTTTTGGGCAATGCTGGCTTGAGTAAATCCTCCCTGGTTGGGAGAAGTGTTTTTGTTCTCCTTGACATCAGCTTCTGAGCTGGTGATAAGAGACCTTTGGCTGGCGTATTCCTGTGATCCAACATTGCTAGGTATGGATCAGCCTTATCGTCCATCGCTTTCCGGAAAAGGTTCTTTGCCATCTTTATCGCAGATTCCACTTTGCCATTTGCTTTGCTATTGTATGGACTGACAGGTGTATGTGTAAAACACCACTTTTTGCGAAGGCAGAAAATTCCTGGCTACTAAACTGAGGCCCATTATCAGTTACGACCTGATCTGGTATTCCATGACGTGCAAAATGGTGTTTAAGTTTGGTTATCACTGTCTTTGCTTGTGTATTGAGAAGATGATCGATTTCCCAGAAGTTGCTCATGTAATCAACTGTGCACAGGTAGTCTCTATCTGCAAACTTAAAGAGATCTACTCCCACTTTCGCCCAGGGTCTGTCAGGAACTTCATGGATCATTAATGGTTCTGCCGGGTTGGCCACTTCATATTTTCTACATATGGGGCACTTTGAAACATAGTCTTTGATGTCACTGTTCATATTTGGCCAATACAAACATTCTCTTGCTCTTCTGCAACATCCTTCTACTCCCAGGTGTGTGGAATGCAGTTTTTCTTTCAACACCGCTCGCTGTGTCAGTGGAACCACTACCCGGTTTCCTCTGAAAATTAAGCCATCTTGCACCGTCATTTCATTCCGCATATTAAAATATGGTCTCACCTCTGGGTCAAGATGTATTTTTTCTTCTGGCCATCCTTCCAGAATTAATTGCTGCAACTGCTGCAAGCTTCTGTCTTCCTTCGTGGCTGAGCGCAGTTCAAGCAGCCTTCTCTCTGTTATAGGAATATATTCTGCTTCCTTGACATCATCTTCATCGTCCATATCTTCACTGCCCAATCCATAGATGTATGCTCTTGATAGCGTGTCTGCAAGGAACATTTTCTTACCTGGATGGTACAGAACTGTAGCATCGTAAGCCTGTAGTCGCATCAGCATGTTTTGAAGTCGTTTCGGGCATTTCACCAATTCTTTTTTCATAATCGCTTCCAGTGGCTTATGATCGGTTAGTACTGTTATCTGTCGACCAAACGTATATTGATGAAACCGTTCACATGCGTAGACTACTGCTAGTAGTTCCTTTTCAATCTGTGCATACCGAGTTTCTGTGTCGGTCAGTGCACGGCTGATATAGGCTAGGGGTTGACCTTCTTGTAGTAGTGCAGCCCCCATGCCCTTCTCACTTGCATCGCATTGGATGACCAAAGATTTGTTGGGGTCATAGTACCTCAACACTGGTGCCTCACTCACTACCTCTTTAATTTTCCCAAAAGCCTCTTCATGGATTTGGGACCATGTCCATGGCACATCTGCCTTCACCAAATTTCGAATTGGGGCCATCACATCAGATATGTGTGGTAGAAATTTTGCCAGGTAATTCACGAATCCAACCAATCGTTGCACTCCTTTCACATCTGTTGGACACGGCATCTCTTTTATGGCTCTTACTTTCCCAGGATCAGGAAGTAAACCATCACTGGTTATTATGTGTCCCAGGAAAGATATAGACGTTTGTCGTAGGTTCAATTTTTCAGCATTCAATCGCATCCCGCGATCACGACATCTCTGCAACAGTTTCCTGAGTTTTCGGTCATGATCAATTGTTGCTTCTTCCATCGTTTTACCCTTCTCAATCACCAGGAGATCATCCGATTTGTTAACCACCCCCTCCAAATCGGACACATTGTTAAAAAGGGTCTTTTGAAATATCTCTGGAGCTGGAGAAATACCGAACGGTAAAACCTTCCACCGGAACCTACCATATGGTGTAGCAAATGTTGTTAAGCGACTGCTGGCTTCGTCTAATTTTACATGCCAGAATCCATCTCGTAGATCCAGGGTAGAAAATACCTTGCTGTCAGCCAGTTCTGGTAGTAAATCGTCCAGTGTAGGTAACTGAAAATGTTCCCTTTTTAGAGCTTTATTCAGTGGTCTTGGGTCTATACATATCCGCAGGTTTCCATTTTTCTTAGTTACCAGTGCTAACGCACTTACCCATGGTGTTGGGTCGCTCACTGGTTCAATAACATTCTTCTTAACCAGTTTTTCCAACTCGACTTTTAGCCTGTCTTTAAGTGCCACTGGTATTCTCCGTGTTGCTGCAACATTTGGTGTTACTCCTGGATCCACTTGCAAATGTACCTCTCCTGGTAATTGACCCACTTCTTCCCTGAACACATCTCTGAAGTCATTGATAATTCTGTCCGAGTACTGGCTGCTGGATTCATTCATCTGGGAAACTTTGACGACCATTTTGAATTTGTTGTTATTGATTGTGACGAGTTCCATTTTCTGGATTGCATTTGCTCCCAGTAAGGGATGGAAATCCTCTTTCACAATGACAAACTTAACCGCATATTTTTGTCCAGTTTTGGGGTTTATCATTTTAACTCGACATTCTCCCAACGGCTTCACTTCTGCTCCATTCCACATGACAAGGGTCTTATTTGAATGTTCCAGTGTTTTTCCAATCACGTGTTTCACATTCAATATATTCACGGACGCTCCACTATCGAGCTGAAAAGCAATTGGTTTTCCCTTGACCCTCATTTCTGCCTTTATCACCTCTTGACTCACAGCATTCACTTTTTCCTTAATCGTTATGTTGTCTACCTGTCCATAGTCTGAACAACTACTACTGTCGTTTTCCTGGTCCTCATATTGGGTTTTGACAGCCTGCACCTTCTTTTTCCTTGGTACTTTGCATTTCACGGCAAAGTGGTTTTTCCCATTACATTGATAACAGGTCTTGCCAAATGCAGGACATAACTCTTTTCTTGGTCCGTGCCGCAGTGCACACGCCCGGCAATCTCTGTCAGTTTGTGCCGATGTCTTTCTCCTGGGTTTAAAATCAACCTTATTCACTCCTTCAGGCCTTAGGATTCTGGGCTGGACCGTGGCATTTTCAGACAGCTTACAAATGTCAATACATTTTTGTAAATCTAACTGTCTTATTTTCAATAATTCAGCTTGTGTCTGGGGGTTGTGTATTCCCAGCACTACCTGATCTCTGAGTACTGATGAAACGCAATTGTCACAAAAATTGCACGTTTTTACTAACGTCCGAAGTGCCGTAATAAAAGATTCCACAGTCTCTGATCCTCCTTGCTTTCTAGAATGAAATACGTAACGCTCGTAGGTTTCATTCGTTTCCCCTATAGCGTATTTATCAAATGCCTGAATAATTTCGGTGGGTGTTCTTTCATCTTCAGGTGTTAGAAATTGAAATCCGTAGTAAACTTTCAATGCGTCATCTCCCAACGTGTGAAGCAAAAGTGCCGTCTGATACTGTAATGAATGTTTCGTCAAACACGTAATAATGGCGTAGTTATGCCATTTCAGTTTAAACAACTTCCAGTTCGCCGATAAATTATCTTCCATACATAAGGGCGCTGGTGGTCTTATACTAGCCACTGGTCTGTTTGTGTCTTCCGACATTTTTTTTCTTCTCTTCTCTTTTCTCCACGTGACGTACGTACGAATTTACAATTTGAAACAAGAATAATAAAGTTACTTATCTGTTTCTTATCCTTTTGTACATCTTACTTAGACATATCTTCATCCCACCGCTGCCACCATGTGTCATTTTAGAGGATGTCAATGGATTGAATAGAAACATAACGACAGAGATCAGGTTCGGTAAAATATGGCGTCCTTTATTTACATCAGGCAAAACATGAGTGCCCCGGTAAAGGGGCGTAACTCCAGACGGTGAAACTCTTATTCAGTCCCTCATGCAACACAGACGTCTGATACAGGCGTGTATCGAGGGTAGGTTCGGGGCGCACCTCCGACCTGCGGTGGATGCAGGAAAGTTGGGTAAAAATGAAATGAAAAAACGGCATCTTCGGACTTCTGCTCAGAGCTAATACAATAATTTCCAGGGTTTTCAATAAAAAATCTGTATTGCTAATCACTGATGTGTCTTATTTGAAAATCACACAGAGTGAGACCACGCGGTGTCAATTAAAGGTGGTAGACGCTCACAGTATAATCACGTTGATACACTGGTTCTCATTGTTTCACCGAAGTTAAGCAACGTTGAGTAAAGTCAATACCAGATGGGTGACAATTTGTGAATACCAGGCGCTGTATGTCGGAGGGCAACGACTCGCCTCTGCAAAAACTCACCTCGTCAAAATCATCGCCCTGACTGGGATATACTTGTGTCTTATGGAGACTAGTTACGAATTCAAGATCCCCTAAAAACTCCTTCGGGCGTTTTAACAGGACCACCACCACCACCACCACCACCACCACCAACAACAACAACAACAACAACAACAATAATAATAATAAAAATAATAATAATAATAATAATAGTAATAATAATAATAGTAATAATAATAATAATAATAATAATAATAATAATAATAATAATAACAAGCCGCGCATGCGTGGTCCCCCTCTGTGTGTGACTCGATGTGGCGAGTGTAAAATGCAATACATTTTGGCAATTTGGGGCATTTTTGAGCCCCCTTTGACCCCCTGGGGGCGAGAACCAGAATTTTTCTGAGGTCAAGGATGCTATTTTATATCCAGAACAATTGCCTCTACATTTTCGCCAAGTTTCAGAAAAATTGAATGGATGGATCAAACGTTATGGGAGAAATAGGGTCATTTTTTACCATTTTAGTGGGCTTTTGACCCCCTGGGGTCGCGAACCAGATTTTTTCCAAGGTCAGCGATACTTATTTTCTATTAGGAACAATTGCCTCCGCATTTTGGTCAAGTTTCAGAGAAATTAGAAGGATGGATGAAAAGTTATGGGGCAAAAAATGTCATTTTTTGCCATTTCGGGGCGTTTTGACCCCTCTGGTGGGCTAACCAGATTTTTTTTCAAAAATCGGAGAATGTCACTTTCTAACCTGACGAAAGTTACAACTTCATGCAAAATTTCAGAGAAATTCAATGGATAGTTGCGGAGAAAAATCCGGACGGACGGACGGACGGACACACGAACGGACGGACGGAAATGCATCAAAATGCAAAAAAAAATTATCAATCGGGGGACCAATAATTATAATAATTATAATAATATCAACAAACATAAACAACAGACGCGCATCCGCAACAGATAATTTAAAAAAGAAAAAGAACAAAACATATAGAAAGTACATCACATAAGTCCAAGGGAAGTGATAAATGTCAGAAATCCAATAAACTACTCCTCACAAATAGAAAATATAACACAAAACTGCCGTGAAGGGTGAAGGAGAATGAAAAGACCGAGGGGGGGGAGAGCATCAATCAGACTCTTACTAGAAGGGTGCGAAGAGTCTTTGAGCTTATTGCAACTCAAATTTCAAAGAACACCTACGGTCGTTACTAACTGGAAATCAATAGTAAACAGATGTTGCGATAACGCAAAGTGATTTGAAACGGTTATAGAAAAAATGGGAGAGTGCTGGAAATCTGGGGAGACTTGTTGTCACTCGGACTCCAGGGA
>OY744515.1:19378803-19483803 GCA_963556195.1 Sepiola atlantica
CAAAGCGATATTAGTGTTATGAAATTGTTTTATGTTATGTCTATTATCATAGTAACAAAGCGATATTAGTGTTATGAAATTGTGTCATGTTATGTCTATTATCATAGTAACTAAGCGATATTAGTGCTATGAAATTGTTTTATGTTATGTCTATTATCATAGTAACAAAGGGATATTAGTGTTATGAAATTGTGTCATGTTACGTCTATTATCATAGTAACAAAGCGATATTAGTGTTATGAAATTGTTTTATGTTATGTCTATTATCATAGTAACAAAGCGATATTAGTGTTATGAAATTGTTTTATGTTATGTCTATTATCATAGTAACAAAGGGATATTAGTGTTATGAAATTGTGTCATGTTATGTCTATTATTATAGTAACAAAGCGATATTAGTGTTATGAAATTGTTTTATGTTATGCCTATTATCATAGTAACAAAGCGATATTAGTGTTATGAAATTGTTTTATGTAATGTCTATTATCATAGTAACAAAGCGATATTAGTGTTATGAAATTGTTTTATGTTATGTCTATTATCATAGTAACAAAGCGATATTAGTGTTATGAAATTGTGTCATGTTATGTCTATTATCATAGTAACTAAGCGATATTAGTGCTATGAAATTGTTTTATGTTATGTCTATTATCATAGTAACAAAGGGATATTAGTGTTATGAAATTGTGTCATGTTACGTCTATTATCATAGTAACAAAGCGATATTAGTGTTATGAAATTGTTTTATGTTATGTCTATTATCATAGTAACAAAGCGATATTAGTGTCATGAAATTGTGTCATATTATGTCGATTATCATAGTAACAAAGCGATATTAGTGTTATGAAATTGTTTTATGTTATGTCTATTATCATAGTAACAAAGCGATATTAGTGTTATGAAATTGTTTTATGTTATGTCTATTATCATAGTAACAAAGCGATATTAGTGTTATGAAATTGTGTCATGTTATGTCTATTATCATAGTAACAAAGCGATATTAGTGTTATGAAATTGTTTTATGTTATGACTATTATCATAATAACAAAGCGATATTAGTGTTATGAAATTGTTTTATGTTATGTCTATTATCATAGTAACAAAGCGATATTAGTGTTATGAAATTGTTTTATGTTATGTCTATTATCATAGTAACAAAGCGATATTAGTGTTATGAAATTGTTTTATGTTATGTCTATTATCATAGTAACAAAGCGATATTAGTGTTATGAAATTGTTTTATGTTATGTCTATTATCATAGTAACAAAGCGATATTAGTGTTATGAAATTGTTTTATGTTATGTCTATGATCATAGTAACAAAGCGATATTAGTGTTATGAAATTGTGTCATCTTATGTCTATTATTATAGTAACAAAGCGATATTAGTGTTATGAAATTGTTTTATGTTATGTCTATTATCATAGTAACAAAGCGATATTAGTGTTATTAAATTGTTTTATGTAATGTCTATTATCATAGTAACAAAGCGATATTAGTGTTATGAAATTGTTTTATGTTATGTCTATAATCATAGTAACAAAGCGATATTAGTGTTATGAAATTGTGTCATGTTATGTCTATTATCATAGTAACAAAGCGATATAAGTGTTATGAAATTGTTTTATGTTATGTCTATTATCATAGTAACAAAGCGATATTAGTGTTATGAAATTGTGTCATCTTATGTCTATTATTATAGTAACAAAGCGATATTAGTGTTATGAAATTGTTTTATGTTATGTCTATTATCATAGTAACAAAGCGATATTAGTTTTATTAAATTGTTTTATGTAATGTCTATTATCATAGTAACAAAGCGATATTAGTGTTATGAAATTGTTTTATGTTATGTCTATTATCATAGTAACAAAGCGATATTAGTGTTATTAAATTGTGTCATGTTATGTCTATTATCATAGTAACTAAGCGATATTAGTGTTATGAAATTGTTTTATGTTATGTCTATTATCATAGTAACAAAGCGATATTAGTGTTATGAAATTGTTTCATGTTATGTCTATTATCATAGTAACAAAGCGATATTAGTGTTATGAAATTGTGTCATGTTATGTCTATTATCATAGTAACAAAGCGATATTAGTGTTATGAAATTGTTTTATGTAATGTCTATTATCATAGTAACAAAGCGATATTAGTGTTATGAAATTTTTTTATGTTATGTCTATTATCATAGTAACAAAGCGATATTAGTGTTATGAAATTGTTTAATTTTATGTCTATTATCATAGTAACAAAGCGATATTAGTGTTATGAAATTGTGTCATGTTATGTATATTATCATAGTAACAAAGCGATATTAGTGTTATGAAATTGTTTTATGTTATGTCTATTATCATAGTAACAAAGCGATATTAGTGTTATGAAATTGTGTCATGTAATGTCTATTATCATAGTAACAAAGCGATATTAGTGTTATGAAATTGTTTCATGTTATGTATATTATCATAGTAACAAAGCGATATTAGTGTTATGAAATTGTTTTATGTTATGTCTATTATCATAGTAACAAAGCGATATTAGTGTTATGAAATTGTGTCATGTAATGTCTATTATCATAGTAACAAAGCGATATTAGTGTTATTAAATTGTTTTATGTTATGTCTATTATCATAGTAACAAAGCGATATTAGTGTTATGAAATTGTGTCATGTTATGTCTATTATCATAGTAACAAAGCGATATTAGTGTTATGAAATTGTTTTATGTTATGTCTATTATCATAGTAACAAAGCGATATTAGTGTTATGAAATTGTGTCATGTTATGTCTATTATCATAGTAACAAAGCGATATTAGTGTTATTAAATTGTTTTATGTTATGTCTATTATCATAGTAACAAAGCGATATTAGTGTTATGAAATTGTGTCATGTTATGTCTATTATCATAGTAACAAAGCGATATTAGTGTTATTAAATTGTTTTATGTTATGTCTATTATCATAGTAAAGAAGGGATATTAGTGTTATGAAATTGTGTCATGTAATGTCTATTATCATAGTAACAAAGCGATATTAGTGTTATGAAATTGTTTTATGTTATGTCTATTATCATAGTAACAAAGCGATATTAGTGTTATGAAATTGTGTCATGTTATGTCTATTATCATAGTAACTAAGCGATATTAGTGCTATGAAATTGTTTTATGTTATGTCTATTATCATAGTAACAAAGGGATATTAGTGTTATGAAATTGTGTCATGTTACGTCTATTATCATAGTAACAAAGCGATATTAGTGTTATGAAATTGTTTTATGTTATGTCTATTATCATAGTAACAAAGCGATATTAGTGTTATGAAATTGTTTTATGTTATGTCTATTATCATAGTAACAAAGGGATATTAGTGTTATGAAATTGTGTCATGTTATGTCTATTATTATAGTAACAAAGCGATATTAGTGTTATGAAATTGTTTTATGTTATGCCTATTATCATAGTAACAAAGCGATATTAGTGTTATGAAATTGTTTTATGTAATGTCTATTATCATAGTAACAAAGCGATATTAGTGTTATGAAATTGTTTTATGTTATGTCTATTATCATAGTAACAAAGCGATATTAGTGTTATGAAATTGTGTCATGTTATGTCTATTATCATAGTAACTAAGCGATATTAGTGCTATGAAATTGTTTTATGTTATGTCTATTATCATAGTAACAAAGGGATATTAGTGTTATGAAATTGTGTCATGTTACGTCTATTATCATAGTAACAAAGCGATATTAGTGTTATGAAATTGTTTTATGTTATGTCTATTATCATAGTAACAAAGCGATATTAGTGTTATGAAATTGTTTTATGTTATGTCTATTATCATAGTAACAAAGCGATATTAGTGTTATGAAATTGTGTCATGTTATGTCTATTATCATAGTAACAAAGCGATATTAGTGTTATGAAATTGTTTTATGTAATGTTTATTATCATAGTAACAAAGCGATATTAGTGTTATGAAATTTTTTTATGTTATGTCTATTATCATAGTAACAAAGCGATATTAGTGTTATGAAATTTTTTTATGTTATGTCTATTATCATAGTAACAAAGCGATATTGGTGTTATGAAATTGTTTTATGATATGTCTATTATCATAGTAACAAAGCGATATTAGTGTTATGAAATTGTGTCATGTTATGTCTATTATCATAGTAACAAAGCGATATTAGTGTTATTAAATTGTTTTATGTTATGTCTATTATCATAGTAACAAAGCGATATTAGTGTTATGAAATTGTGTCATGTTATGTCTATTATCATAGTAACAAAGCGATATTAGTGTTATTAAATTGTTTTATGTTATGTCTATTATCATAGTAACAAAGCGATATTAGTGTTATGAAATTGTGTCATGTTATGTCTATTATCATAGTAACAAAGCGATATTAGTGTTATGAAATTGTTTTATGTTATGTCTATTATCATAGTAACAAAGCGATATTAGTGTTATGAAATTGTGTCATGTTATGTCTATTATCATAGTAACAAAGCGATATTAGTGTTATTAAATTGTTTTATGTTATGTCTATTATCATAGTAACAAAGCGATATTAGTGTTATGAAATTGTGTCATGTTATGTCTATTATCATAGTAACAAAGCGATATTAGTGTTATTAAATTGTTTTATGTTATGTCTATTATCATAGTAACAAAGCGATATTAGTGTTATGAAATTGTGTCATGTTATGTCTATTATCATAGTAACAAAGCGATATTAGTGTTATTAAATTGTTTTATGTTATGTCTATTATCATAGTAACAAAGCGATATTAGTGTTATGAAATTGTGTCATGTTATGTCTATTATCATAGTAACAAAGCGATATTAGTGTTATGAAATTGTTTTATGTTATGTCTATTATCATAGTAACAAAGCGATATTAGTGTTATGAAATTGTGTCATGTTATGTCTATTATCATAGTAACAAAGCGATATTAGTGTTATTAAATTGTTTTATGTTATGTCTATTATCATAGTAACAAAGCGATATTAGTGTTATGAAATTGTTTTATGTTATGTCTATTATCATAGTAACAAAGCGATATTAGTGTTATGAAATCGTTTCATGTTATGTATATTATCATAGTAACAAAGCGATATTAGTGTTATGAAATTGTTTAATATTATGTCTATTATCATAGTAACAAAGCGATATTAGTGTTATGAAATTGTTTAATGTATGTCTATTATCATAATAGCACAACGATATTAGTGTTATGAAATTGTTTAATATTATGTCTATTATCATAGTTACAAAATCTTATTAGTGCTGTGGCCGTATTTAATGCTACGTCTATTGTCATAATTACAAATGTTATTAGTGTTATGATCTTGTTTAATGGCATCCTTTTTATCATTATAAAAAACGTTTAAAATGTTATTAGTCTTATTACTTTTAATGCTATGTCTATTATCATAGAATACACGTTATTATGTCTATTATAATAGTGACGAAACATTATTAGTATTTGTGTGAACGTATAAAAGGGAAGTCACGGTTTTACAGATGAAACTTCGTTCAAACTTGGTATCAGATGTGTATTTAATCCTGAATAGGAAGTGGAGATTCAACTGACCAAAAATCCGACTCCCTACCTCGAAGTCGATTTAAAAAATAAAACTCGACTCCAACTCTCGAGTCAGACACCTGGCTCAAGAAAAAATTGTCGTCTTCTGACTAGGATTCCCTATCGAAGAGGGACAACTGAAAAAGAAAACCGACTCCAGAGTTTCGTAATCTGACCCGAATATAAAAGAGGAATCATATTTAGAATTATCTATATAATAATACGCTAAGGCGTTTCATGTTTGTACGTACGTTATCACCTTTCACACATATTTAATATCTATATAATAATACGCTAAGGCGTTTCATGTTTGTACGTACGTTATCATCTTTCACACACATTAAAATCCGACTTTCCCAATTTTAAAATGAATTGTTCCAAAATCAAATTATGTCGTTCCGTCGACTAAAAAAGTACAATTTAAAAAAAAATACATTTCAAAAAGTGACATCCGTTAATTTGAAAACATATTTTTCCGACAATTATTTTTTTACGATAATAAGACAGATAATATTTATTGTTTTAAAAAGAATTACATTGTTACAATTTAAAATAAATAAAGAAAGAATAGACACATCCATTTCATTTATTAAAAGAATATTTAGCTGATAATGACAATTATTTTTACGGAAGAAAAAAAGAGTAATTTATTTGTAATAGTATCCACCATCACATACAGACGTTATTTCAGAAGGAATATTATAATTACCAGAAATTTATACAGATTGATGTAGAAAGCACCGTGGAATTTCCACAGGGTCTCGCTACTTAATGCAGAATACGGATATTTGAACTTGCCTGTACATGAGAGCAGACCAATTATAATCAAAGCTGCAAAGGTCACCATGTCTTTTGAACGACTCGGATCAATGGATGGAGAAAGTGTATAATATCGCTCTATTTAAATAGGTTACACTGCTGAGGTTAATGAGCAGATAGTCTCTCAGTTGTGGGTTATCTTGCTTATGAGGTTAACAAGGTTGTCCAGAATTGTTGTCAAGAATTGTTGTCAAGAATTGTTGTCAAGAACTGTTATCAAGAACTGTTAGCCGCGTACATAATGAACAGTTAAGAATATTTCTTAGAAGCGTGTCATTCACAGAGGAAATAATTTCTTTTTTTTTCTGTTATTTTTTCATGGCAGTTGTAGATTCCCAGACTTATCACCGAACGACCAATCCTTTTTGATAAGATTATCTTTATTTTCCTCTTAGACAGTTGATTGCCTTACCACGCAGTACCGGCGCTAGTTTACGGAATAATTGTATATTTTTTATTTAATCAAATGAAATACAAAATTCAATATTTTTAACTGATTACGAAGGCAAGAGATTGGTTGAATGGCAATTTCTCTGATTAACAATTTCACGGATTGGAAGACGTCGTCATATGGAGTGTTATCCTCGTTCACCAATACCTTAGTCATCTTGATTTCTTTTTCTATTGTATGCTAAAGGAGAATGTGTTTCAACAAATTCAAAGATCCAATACATTTGATCTGTCGAAAAAAGGAGTGAATGTGTCAAAATGGAAAGCAATGTGAATCTGTTGCATCGGGTCAACAGTTGTTTTGCGAAACACATGAATATTTGCTTTGTAAATGATCGATATCATATTGAAGATGTTATTTTAATGAAAACTTGTATTATACCTGCGTGTCTAAGCTTCACGGAAGCCCACAAAGGGAGACTACTCCCTGTAAATAAACCAATCTGTTTAATTGTAGCAGTCACCAATAGGGACTACTTTTGAATGCGTAATCACTGTCCCTGTGAACTGGCTTGTCCAATCAAATCACATGGCGCAGAAATATCGTTAGTTCCCTAAGAGACTACTTATGTCCCCTTAGGGTTCGAGGAAAAAAACGAGACGACCTCCTGGCACCAGCTTGGATACATCGCAGAGAGCACCAGCGAGGAACGAGGAAACGCTCTCTCTTCCGCCACCGTCGCCACTTGACGACTACTGCCATCTTCACCTGAAGAAATCCACGGGCGGCCCTAAGAACTCTTATATTCTTCTTCTTCCTCAGACGGACACCGTCCCACTCTCTTCTACCTATACCAAACGGTATAGGTAACCTTGAGTTAATAAAACCCCTTTTTGTTATAGTTACAGAAATACTTTTCGTTGTTCCGTTTCTTTACGTGAAGATAAAAGGATAACCCCTTTCATCCACTCATCATCCCCTTACATAATCATCAGAAATCAGAGAATGATTTAATTCCAACCAAATTTTCAGCATTTATTCACTAAATGATATATTTTATAAGTAAAACAAATTTACATCATAGCGATTTTCAAAAACATGAAAATTTGATAGAATTTAACTTTTGACCAGATTTACGCACATGTGCAATAATTCTTATTGTTGATACCGTTAAAAAATACTTTATATAATTTTCTGATATGATTTTAAAGGGGCAAAAAATAAGAATAAGCAGGCCTCCAGAGCGCTGCTGAAAAAAACTAATCCATTTCACATGACCGATAGCACCCTTCCGAAAGTCCAATGTTCAAACTCTTTAGTCTAAAATTCACAGGTAACATGAATTTGGATAGATACATAGAAGATATTGCCAAGTCTGCTGCAAAGAAGTTGGCTCCCTCTAACGAGCTAGAAAACTTCTCACACCTGCCAGTATCCTTTAGCTCTATAAAGCCACCAATCGCCCATGCATGGGGTATTGTTGCCACATCTGGGCTGGTGCACCAACCACTAGTATCTCCTCCTTCGACCGGGTGCAAGAAAGGGTCTCTAGCCTAATAGGTCGCACACTGTGTACTAAGCTCCAACCCCTGTCCCATCGCCGCAATGTTGCATCCCTGTGCTTGTTTTGCAAGTACTTATATGGAATGTTCTTGACGAACTTACTGCACTTGTACCCCTGAACGTAAATACTCCCGACCCATCCATCAAGCAGAAAAAATCTCACCTTTTCACTGTATATGTCACCAGGTGCCAAAAAACTACCTACTCTAATAGCTTTTTTGTTCAAACCGATTCTATTTTGAATTCCCTCCCCGCTCTTTCTTTCTCCGACTGTACCAACATGCAGAAATGTAAGTGTAAAGTGAATAAACATCGTGCAACACAAATCCCCACTTAGGATGCCCCCTATTAATCGGGCCCCTAATTTACAATATCCCCTTATGGCCCAGTGAGAATATGCCTTGTTTGAGATGAATAAAATTTCGAGTCTGATGGTAGATAGCACAGGTTCTGTGACGACGCCTCCACGGAACGATTTTTTTTTTTATTAATCATTTATAGAAATTAAAAAAAAATAATCACAATTTCTAGGAATGTGTTTTATTTAATTTCTCTAAGGGAGTGGCCATCAGAAATTCCCACATGCCACTTCTTGGCTCGAGTGACCTTTGACCTGTGTACGAAACCCGCCGCCATTATGTTTGAACAGAGAAGAAAGGCGTTAATGAAAAACACCCTTTTAATCTGATTTTGTATTCGAAACTTGCTTTAGGTAACTCTCGCCTTTTTAGATGTTTATTTTTACTGTCTAAGGGAAATACCTCGAGGGGAAGGCGGGGGTGGGGGGTTACTCTTACAAATCTGGGCGTTGCTGAGCGGAAATGTAACTTTTCAGATTTAAATGGGTATTTTTTTGTTGCTTTGTTTTGTTCGAACAGGTGGTGTTCGCTCACTGGATCAGCAAGAATATATTTTAAGCGCATTTACTTTTCAAATAGCAACATTCCTATTATTTATGAATGTTTTGCTTGAATACTATTACGTCAGCGAAAACAAATAAAAGTGTGATTTTTTTTTTTGTAAAAAAAACTGCAGTTTCATGCTTAGAAATTAATTTTGTGTTTTTGCTGATTTTATTGAAAGACAGAAAACAAAATTGCATTTTTGTTTTGATTTGTTGAGTTGGTTTGAGAAGAATGCTCTCGACGGAGCATCAAACGGTAGGGAGAGATTTTCTTCCTCGAAAAGGATTCTTGTAATGTAATCACGCAAAGGGTAGTGAGAGCTGGTTGATTTGCAGTTTCGTTAGCTTCAGGTGAGAACGTGTTATACTTCCATTTGATTCCACTGTTTCCCCCTCTCTCTTCCTCTCTCTCTCTTTCTCTCTCTCTCCCTCCCCCCTCTCTCTCTTTCTCTCTCTCTCCCTCCCTCTCTCTTCTACAATCCTCACAAAATCTCAAATAAAACTGCATTTTTCTAGCGCTATATTTCCCCACACCTGCAGAATGCATCCGTAAGTGACTTTCTGTCTGACACCGCGCATCGATCCTTCGTGGCCTCCAACCTCCCATAAATATCATTTGAAACTAGTCGACGTATTCGACATGCAATATTTTACATCTATTTTACGGCATATCAATACAATTCGGTCATTCGATGCCGACTCATTTTATGCGATTACTTTAACACAATTTGCTATTTCAACCATAGCATGGAGTTACATGCAGAGTGATGATTGCTTCACGCATTAAATATGAAGAAACATATTATTTCCATTGTTCATATATATATATATATATATATATATATATATATATATATATATATATATTAGACTACATGTGACCCGTTGAGTCACAGCCACTATTTATGAGTTGTTTTCGGTCAAGTTTGTGACTATGTTCGTTTGTGTACAGACTAGCGTCCACATCGCTTTACCAATCGTTACCAAACTTAGTCAAAATATCGGCCATGGTCTATCTTTGAACATATTTACTTTTGGTATATCAAGGTCAAGGGTTAAGGTCAAAGAAAGGGTGAAAGTCACACTTTTGGTGATGACTTCGGTTCTCTTCATCGTAGAGACTCGCTATTTGGCCCATATTGTAGCCAATGAATTCCAGCATTTTATGTCATCTTGACCTTGACTTTTGTACATTGGATTGTAAAAATTCAATACAGTTCAAATTTTGATGAAATTTTGATGAAATTTCAACTTCCGAATTTTCCAAGTATTGATCTGATGTTCTTTAATAACAGTAACCACCACGCAAGTTTTCAGCCTGATAAGATAAATGCCTTTTGGGTTATCAACGTTTCCATAGCATGACTTCGGGTGTACTTCATATAATATGAAGAAGTAAGATCCAGATAAGACTTTGGCCCATCCTTACGTTGTCAGGCGGAGGTATGCAGTCTCACGACTGACTCATGTTCTTTCTCAACTTTGATTTCAATCGGAAATTCATAAATTATCTGATATCTTTTAATTTTGGGTAACTAAAAATAATTAGTCTCTTTAGTTCTACATCATCATCATCATCATCATCATCATCATCATCATCATCATCATCATCATCATCATACACATCATCATCATCATCATCATCATCATCAACATCATCATCATCATCATCATCATCATCATCAAATAAAAGTAGTTATATTCTTTATTATTCTCGTATAGAAGTAAAAGAAATGTATTATTTTGTCATCTAATGTTCATACGCGTTTGTGCTGTGCACCGGTACGCGCATGTACATTAAATAACGAAGCTGAAAAAAGATAAGCACTCTTTCTATAAATATTCACAGATATTAGGGAGTGGTTAATTCAACATAGATAGAGAGGAGGCGAGATAAATACATAGATAGCTGAGAGAGCGAGCTATGGGAGTTGTTCTTTTGATTATAAAATAGGCTAATTAGAACAATTAAAACAGAATTGCTTTGAAACATAACTAAATCCCTTATCTAATATATATTTTAGCATGTATTTGTGTTATTAAAATATAGAGAGAAACGAACGTACTATTTAGCGTAATGCAAAGATTTTTGTAAGTAAACAAATAGAGCAATGTCTTGTAGCAGTCAATGTTTATATAAAAACATCTAGATATCGTTTACTAACGGCGCCCGTCCCATGCGTGAGTGGTTAGAACTGCTGACTATCAACTAGTTGTAGGTTCGATCCCTGGCTTAGGATTTGTTCCTGGTCTAGCCGCATCGAGAAGCTGATACAGCGAAACAGTATGTCTGTGAATGACTATATATATATATATATATATATATATATATATATATATATATATATATATATATATATGTATGTGTGTGTGTGTGTAAAAGGCAAAAGAAAAAACAAATCAAATACAGGAATACATCATCAAAAGACGAGAGATGTTACCGGTTTCGTACGGATGAAAATTTTTAACATTTATTGAATAACGGTAAAACAAGACAAAAAAAGAAAAAACGTACAACGGGATGTTTCTAGTACGTATTTAACTATTTAAAGAAAAAACAATGAATTTATGCAAAGACATTAAAATAAGAAAATGGAGGGAGAAAGAAAAGGAAAAAAGGGAGAAAGAGAAGGAAAAAAGAAGATAAAGAAAAATAAATGAAAAACATGGATGAAAAGCAATGAAAACGAATAATTACTTTAACCGTGATCGGAGTAACTATTCTTTCTCACTGCTTTTCATCCATGTTTCTCATTTATTTATTTCACGGCATTACATTTTATGATATATCGTGCATTTTATCCTCATATATATATATATATATATATATATATATATATATATATATATATATATATATATATATAAGTTAGTGATGATAATTAAAACTGTGTAGAATACAATATCTATAAAATCATCAATTGTTCAAATAAGGGATTTATATAAGAAAATTATTTTTATTATTCCTTCCTTAACCATGGCTTTTCAAAGATGTAATCTTATCATCAGAGGAGATTCGAACAAATAAGTTGGTGAAATAAAATTTACCATAATGTCAACATTTGAAAAGGTATAAAAATATAAAAGAAAATAAGAGAATTTAGATGAAGTAGGCAAAGATTAACCGTTCAAGATGCATGGAGAGTTTCTAAGATCAGATTCGAGGATTTCAGTGTATAGTAAGATCCAGGTGTGTGGAATGGGTATAGGCGGCCAAGGTTGTAGAGAAATCCGATTCTTAGAGGTAACGGTAAAACAAATCCTATAGGGAAAAGAATTCCGTTTGCAGTAGTAAAGAGAAGGCTCCAACAACATGGCATTAACAAATCCGTCGTGATGGAATGTGTGACAATTTGGAAAAGTTTTTTAAAACTTGAATTTCGAAAGCCATCAGTAAAACATTCTTTCTTTTTTTAAAGTAAACCAGTCAAGAGTTGACAGTAATTTGATTACTTCAATGAGAAGTAACAAGAAGTCATTATGGAAAGAGTGAGTTTTTGATCTCTTGGAAATGGTCAAGCCAATAGATTGAATAGATATTGTATTCTACACAATTGTTATTCTAATCACGAACTTATTTATATTATTGCTCGATCTCGTATATCGAGCATTAACTCTTCATGATAGGTTATATTTTAAAGATATATTTATATCTTTATTTTCCTCTTTCACTATATATATATATATATTAAGTAATATATATATATATATATATATATATATATATATATATATATATATATAGAAAGAGAGAGAGAGAGAGAGAGAGAGAGAGAGAGAGTAAGGTTAGTGTGAGAGAACCCAAGGAGAGTGCTCGACTATAAAGAAAAATAGAAAATAAGAGCGTAATATCCTAACAAAATAATCAGAGGTCCGCTTTTTGGGATTTGAAACAGATGTTGTTCTGATTTTCTGTAATACAAATATTAATAAATATATACATATATATATATATATATATATATATATATATATATATATATATATATATATATATATATATATATACACAGAGAGAGAGAGAGAGAGAGAAAGAGGGAGAGAGAGAGTGATCAAGTTCATATTATATTCCAATAACCATGTTTTTATTTTATTATTTTATTTTTATTTTTATTTTTATTTTTTCACATTTCCATAAAAACATCTCTGTGAGATATATTTTTACGGTCCGTTTCATTTGTTTTGTGCCAAACAACATTTTTTATCTTTATATCGTCTCTGCAACATTACAAAATCATCAGAAAAATTCACAAAGAGTAAAAAGTTCTTGGATTAAAGTGTCTTGAATAAACCTACACTATACAGTGGTTCATTTTTGGGTGAAGCCAAACAAAAAAACAAAGAAAAGAGAAAACTCACACGTGGGGGAACCCACTAATACGCCATATATATATATATATATATATATATATATATATATATATATATATATATATATATATATATATATATATATATATGTGTATATATAGAGTGAGAGAGAGAGAGAGACTAAGAGAGATAGACAACAATGAATTCTATGAGGTGAGAACTAATGTCGAGGGGAGGGGCTACTTTTCACAATCTACAGCTGTCAATACCATAATTCATTTTCCATGTTCTTTCGCAAAAATCACGTAATACAGCTGGTAGTTTTCCTACTCTAATCTTTGTAATGGCCCATTATCGACCGACGAGAATTGTGTTAGTGATAAAATATTGCATAACATATGAATACGTCAACTTCATGTGATATATTTACATATATATATATATATATATATATATATATAGAGAGAGAGAGAGAGAGAGAGAGAGAAAGACAGACGGTTGTTTCGTCGTTTCACGGCTCATCAGTGTAGCTAGATACGGTGAGTGTTTAAAGCTGAGATTCGAAACCCGATTATTTGTACAGTAATCACTAATCGTATGCCATCGCACTCACTCATTTGTTGTATCGTCAGACTCAAGTGTTTAAGCTCAATAGATATTGGGTAATTCTAGAGTTTTAATGTGTAAATTTGAGCAATTATAGATTGAAACAGTTTCCGACAAAAAACAAAATCTCGTATCAAGTCTAGGTTTTAATTAAAATATACCGGCCATTTCTTCATAGCTATACAATCAAAGCATTGGTAATTACACAGTCTGAAACTTTATAGACAAAATGAATCTTCTAAAATGCAAAAAAAATACAGGTGGTAAACAAACACCTACAATTCTTCGTTTTACGCTAACCTTTAATAAACATTATTTTTTTAGTATCGATTATTAGTATGATTGTTTCAGTTCTTGGTCTACTCATTGAAAAAAGAGGATTGTACTAGCAGTTAGCAGCTCTGGGCTAGCAAAACCAGTTCTGACCAGTCAGTTATCATAGAAACGTAGCGTCGTCGTCGCATCGCACAAGAAAGTAGATCAGTTATCATAAAATCGTAGCGTCGTCGCTGCATCGCACAAGAAAGTAGATCAGTTATCATAGAAACGTACGATGATTTAAGGATGTATGTTCTTAGTTATAATATAATACGAACATTTAAATGTTTATTTTTATTGACATATTTCTATTTTTTTATTAAATATAATTAATATTTTAATTATTATTCAAATCCAGACATGGGTTTTGCACGAAATATTCGCTTATTATTCTAACCGAATGCTGATCTCCTTAATAATAATACTTAGAAAAATAACTTGGTTAATAAAATTGTTATTCCTATATAATAGTACATCCGCTACGGGATTTGTGTATAGATACTCTTATTTACAATCTCCGAATGTTTTGCAAACACAAATATCCGCACCTCTGCGTTACAGCGAGTATTCTCCTTCTTAGTTATGAAATAATAAAAACGTTTAAATGTTTGTTATTATTTATAAATTAAATAATTAAAGAAGACTATACGTAATACTTATAGATAGTTAAACAATCGATTAAAAATACTTATATGGGATTCAAGGGCAGGAGCAGGAGTATCTTGGGTTTTTCCGTTTGCCTGTAATAAATAAAATAACGATACCAAATTTTGTATTTGGTTTTTAAAATAATTAATTAAAAAGCAAAATTTCAAACGCTAATATTGGTTTTAAAATTGACAAACTGGTAGCCATTTATTATTATTATTATTATTATTATTATTATTATTATTATTATTATTATTATTATTTACTCACTAGGAGTCATCATACAGGTCATCGTCAGTGATTGCTCACCGACAACCGGTGGTATTCCCTGGAGTCTGAGTGACAACAAGTCTCCCCAGATTTCCAGTATTCTCCACCTCTTTTCGATAGCCACCGCAAATAAACTTGCAGTATCACAACAGCCGTTTACCATTGATTTCTCGCTGGTAAGGACCATTGGTCTTCTCTGGGATTTGGGTGGCAATAAGCCTCCCCAAGGTCCAAGCAGTCGCTACACTTCCAGTGGAGGTCTGGTTTGTGCTGCCCCTTCTCGGTCTTCTCATCCTCCTTGACCCTATGCAAATATTTTGTGTGGTGTCAGCCTAGGCTGGTACCATTTTTTTATTTTTTTTATTTTTTTATTATTTCTTTTTAAAATTTTATTTCATTTTTGTTATTATTATTATTTGGGGGGAGCTGATGGTGTTTTATGCTATTTCTATTCATTGGTTCATTTTTGTGTCGTGTCAGTTGAGGCCGGTGTAATTTATTAAGGGGGGGGGGAGCTTATAAAGTGATATTTCTTGCGTTTTCTGTTCCTTTATTTGTGATGTGTTCTTTCTGTGGTTTTGTTTTCTTCCTGTAGTAGATTCCGTGTGACCCTTCGTAGCTTATGCGGGTTGGTTTCCGCATTTAATGATTTTTCTTAAGATTGCAGCTGTTTAGATTATTGCCGTCCTGTGTATAGTACCAATGATCCCTTTGATTCCAATTTCTCCTAGTCTTTTTTCCAGTTTTTTTTGGGGGGGATTGTTCCTAGTGCTCCTACGATTATTAGTATTATACTGACTTTCTTCATGCTCCATATTCCTTTCAGTTCTCTGGCTAGTTCCGTGTATTTGCTTCGTTTTTCCGTTTCTTTGATCTTCACTCTGTGGACTGCTGGAACGGCGAAGTCTACGATTTTGCAAGATTTTTCCTTCTTGTTGATTATTATAACATCCGGCCTCTTTGCTTGTATGAGTTTGTCTGTTTGTATATCCATATCCCAGATGATTTTATCTTTTTCGTTTTCCGGTACTGTTTCTGGTTTATGTTTGTACCATTTGTCTGCGTATTTGAATATTATTATTATTACTAGCAAATATATGCTCCCTCCGGTCACATATTTTTGCTAGCTTAAAAAAAAAAGGTTACCCCCCTCCCACAAATTTTTTTTACCCTCCCCCATACATAGTAATATTTTCAGTTAAAAAAAGAAAAATGTTTTAACCCCCCCCCCCCAATTTTTTTTACCCTCCCCCATACATAAGAATATTTTTAGTTAAAAAAAAATTTGAACCCCTCCCTAAAAAATGTTTTTTACCCTCCCCCATACATAGTTAAGAAAAGAAAAAATAATTAGGATGCGCCTCGGTCATATTAAAGAACTCATGTTTAAATATGAACCAGTTTTGTTATTCTTCCAAAATGGTTACCCATTTAGTAATGGACAAGATATGTGTTGCTTAACTTCAATTTACAACAAAACACCTTGTCTTAATAACGTAATGAAAATAAAGTATGATAATGTGGAAAAATCCCCTTACAATGACGTCACTTCCGCAAGGATGAGTCAGCAATTAATTCTTCCAAAATGGTCACCCATTTAGTAATGGCTGGGATATGCCATGCTTAACTTCAATTTATAACAAAACACCTTGTCATAACAACGTAATGAAAATAAAAAAATGATAATGTGAAAAAATCCTCTCACAATGACGTCACTTCCGGAAGGACCGGAAAATGAGTCAGCAATTTATTATTCCAAAATGGTTACCCATTTACTAATGGCTGGGTTATGCCTTACTTAACTTTAATTTACAACAAAACACCTTGTCTTAACAACGTAATGAAAATAAAGAATTATAATGTGAAAAAAATCCTCTCAAAATTACGTCACTTCTGAAAGGATGACTTGGCAATTTTAACAGTACTTGCCAGTCAAAGTATGGTTTAAAAACACGCCGTTTTCTTATTGAAATGTGTTTAATTAATGATATGAATATTTTTTATTAATATCACCTTATCGGAAAATATTGTAAATACATATGTAAATTTGATAATAGCAGTTATAAGTGTATATTTGTAAATATGAATTTATTAGAAGTTTAAAAGAAATGAATTATGTAAGTTGTAAAACCCGTCCGGTGTCTGAGCGTGTTTTTGTAACAGTATATAAGGAAGTTGAAACAGTATTAGTTAAAGTAAACAGGGGTATTTTTACCCCACCTAATAAACTGGTATTGTCCTGGCCTTTGGGTCTGGATTTACGCCGGTCTATTGGGGGTTGTCTGGTCCTGTGCAGTTCTAGGAGGCGCACCCTCCCAGGCTTTGCCTCCCCTCTTTGGGGAGGAGTAAGTTTATTGCTTACTGCCTGAGGTGCCCTACCGGGAATGCCGACGGGGCTGCCCAGGCAATTTTTAAATGGACAGAATACTCACCTCGAGCCCTGGCTTATCTAATCCCACTTTCCCGACCTTGTGTCACATCTTGCCTTGTGGGAGGTAGATAAATATAGTTAAAGTAAGATTCTTAACACGTTTTCTGTTCGAATCGCAGTCTCATCTTGAAATTTCTTTCTACTTATATATAAATAATAAAGGCGGTTAGTGTAGTATTATATATAGAAGCTGGCAGACTAAGTGAATAGTAATATTACTCTGATGGAGTTTCGGCTTCAGACAGATACATAATCTCCATATTTAATAGATTATTATTATTATTATTATTATTATTATTATTATTATTATTATTATTATTATTATTATTATTATTATTATTATTATTATTATTATTATTATTATTATTATTATTATTATTATTATTATTATTATTATTATTATTATTATTATTATTATTATTATTATTATTATTATTATTATTATTATTATTATTATTATTATTATTATTATTATTATTATTATTATTATTATTATTATTATTATTATTATTATTATTATTATTATTATTATTATTATTATTATTATTATTATTATTATTATTATTATTATTATTATTATTATTATTATTATTATTATTATTATTATTATTATTATTATTATTATTATTATTATTATTATTATTATTATTATTATTATTATTATTATTATTATTATTATTATTATTATTATTATTATTATTATTATTATTATTATTATTATTATTATTATTATTATTATTATTATTATTATTATTATTATTATTATTATTATTATTATTATTATTATTATTATTATTATTATTATTATTATTATTATTATTATTATTATTATTATTATTATTATTATTATTATTATTATTATTTAGATATGCAGATGATATCACACTCATATCTGCTATCTTTGAAAAACTTAAAATTTCACCCTCGGAACTTGAAAAAGCCTGTCAAAAAATGGGGATTGAAGATTAATCCGATTAAATATGCAATTATGTCACTAGAAGAAGAAATCAAAATAGACGATCAATTAATTTCAAAAGTTGCAAAGTTCAAGTTTCTTAGCAGTCTAGTTCCCAATGTGCTTCAGATGTCTTGCACATGATATCCATGGCGTCGCAGGCGTTTGGTCGTTTACGAAAAGCAATATGGATCTCTAGAGACATGTCCAGAACCCTTAAGGTTAGATTGTATAAGCACTCATTCTGCCAATAGCCATATACGGTTCAGAGACATGGACTACTGGAGAACAAAAGGTCAGAGCCCTGTTGGTGTTTGAGATGAAATGTCTGAGGACAATCCTCAAGGTTACTAGGAATGACAGGCTTAGTAATGCATACGCGAAGCGCTGGGTATGACGGAAACCATCGAAGATGTAATGTTGGCTGGGAGGCTTCGATGGTTTGGTCATGTTACTAGGAGTAGTGGGATGATAAATGGCATAAGTTCTTTGCGATTAAAGTAAAGTAAAGTAATTATTATTATTATTATTATTATTATTATTATTATTATTATTATTATTATTATTATTATTATTATTATTTACTTACCTAGAGTTTTCACATAAGTCATTTCTAGTGATTACTCATTCACAACAACAGTGATATTACCTGGAGTCTGAGTGACAAGTCCTCTCAGATTTTCAGCATCTCCGTCTCTTTCGATAACCGTTACAAATCATTTTGTGTTATCTCAACAGCCGTTTTACATTGATTTCTCGCTCATAAGGACCATTAGTCTTCTATGTAATTTGATTGGCAATAAGTATCCTCTGGATTCCAGTAACCTCCGTGCCCAGTAAAGATCTGGATTGTGCTTTCCATCCTCCCATACCTTTCACGACCATTTACTGTGGTACCAACTGATGCATGATTTGTACCAGTGCTTTTCTTGCGGACGAAAACAAATATGTACAGTGTACAATTGTAAAATGTGACCTGCCCCTCTAAATTCCACTCATGGAATGAGTTTCATAAAACCCACAACCCTTTCTACAATCCAATATTATTTGACACAAATAAACTTCATACCATACCTGACTTGTCTACCAAAGTTCAGCCATTAATGCTCAAATCTTTGTTTTATGCGAGGACACTTTGGTGATGGCCTCATCAGTAGGTGATTTTATCTTGAATGGCTTCATATCTACCGGATCTTAACCTACCCAGATTTTTATTTGTGGAGTTATCTAAAAATGTCTATGAAAAGAATCTCCAGACTATTCCTACACTGAAGACGGCATCACAGCACAGATCAGGTCAATGCTAAGAGAGGAGTGTGTCAGAGTTGTTGGCAATTGTATACAACAGAGACTGTTGGATCTTCATGACTGAAACTTGGTGGATAAGTCAGACATAAACTGAAGTTGATTTGTACCAAATATAGTTAGACTGCAGAAAGTATTTTTAATTTCATCAAAGCTTGCATATGTGGCATTTTCTTAATGAGGAGGGCTCTGACCCTGTAAAGCAATTTGAAAATTAGTACAGTATTATATTTATTATTTTATTATATTTAGCACAGTATTATATCAAAAACACTCATTGATTTCATAAGTGTATATCATGTCTTATCGTATTCGTTTTGGTCCACACCTTGCAATATCGCCCCCTCCTCCAACTGGTTCTACACGCGCTATTTGATATTATAAAATTGCCGACAGAAATGGTCGTCTACGCGTTTGATAAATAGTTTTAAACATTTCTCTACAAATGATGAACGTGTTCTATTTAAATGAAACATTGCCTTACGCAATGCTCTGATAGTCTTCTGGTATTCACCAAGATACGTGAGCAGACTTTTCAGATAAATATTTGGGATTTTTCAGGACAAACAAATATGTAACGTAATGATACGTGTGCACCCTCGTTTCTACGTACGTAATCATCTTTCACGCCCATAAAATACGAGCTTCCTCGATCGCTAAAGACGAAATGTAAAACGAACATTATTAAGAAATATCTAATGTCGCTGTCGCCAAAAATTAAGATTTCACCCATTTTCAAAATAAATTGTTCCCTAAATGGAATAAAGCGATATAAATAGACTAAAACAGTTTAAAGTCTTTGTATTCTTTTTATTTTAACACATCTAAATGCTAGAAGTTTAAATAAATAATATTATTTAACCCATATTTTTGATATTAGTAATTGTAAATTATTCTAAGTGTTTTGGTGTTAACATGGGTGGGTAAATATACATAAAATTGTGTATGTATTAATCTAAAAAGATGTAAATACATCACTACTACTAATAATGATAATATGTTGAATACGTTTGATAGCTACACAAACAAACATTGATGTGTGTATATAAAGGTGCATATATGTATGTGTACATATATATAGAAATATATATGCATGTGTGTGTGCATGTGTATGTATATATATATGAGGGTGTAGATGTGTTGTATTTGTGTATTTGTATGTATATATGTATATCTACGTGTATATATATATGATGTATATGTGCTGTATTTGTATGCATATATGTATATCTGTATGGGTATGTATACAGATGTGAGTAATATATATATATATATATATATATATATATATATATATATATATATATATATATATATAGATATATATATATATAGAGAGAGAGAGAGAGAGATATGTGTATATATGATGTGTGTATATTTTTATAATATATCATATACAGTAATCTGTATATGATTGTGTATGTGTGGTAGCGATATTTCATCTGAATTGAATATTTTGAGTTATTTGTGAATGTAAATAAATTGTGTGAAAATATATGTAAAAAAATGTGACTTATTTGTGAATGTAAATAAATTGTTTGTAAATATATATTAAAAATGTTTGACTTATTTGTGAATGTGAATAAATTGTTTGTAAATATATATTTAAAATGTTTGACTTATATGTGAATGTAAATAAATTGTTTGTAAATATATATAAAAATGTTTGACTTATTTGTGAATGTAAATAAATTGTTTGTAAATATATATCAAAAATGTTGACTTATTTGTGAATGTGAATAAATTGTTTGTAAATATATAATAAAAATGTTTGACTTATTTGTGAATGTAAATAAATTGTTTGTAAATATATATAAAAATGTTTGACTTATTTGTGAATGTAAATAAATTGTTTGTAAATATATATAAAAATTGTTGACTTATTTGTGAATGTAAATAAATTGTTTGTAAATATATATAAAAAAATGTTTGACTTATTTGTGAATGTGAATAAATTGTTTGTAAATATATATAAAAATTGTTGACTTATTTGTGAATGTAAATAAATTGTTTGTAAATATATATAAAAAATGTTTGACTTATTTGTGAATGTAAATAAATTGTTTGTAAATATATATAAAAATTGTTGACTTATTTGTGAATGTAAATAAATTGTTTGTAAATATATATAAAAAATGTTTGACTTATTTGTGAATGTGAATAAATTGTTTGTAAATATATATAAACATTGTTGACTTATTTGTGAATGTAAATAAATTGTATGTAAATATATATAAAAATTGTTGACTTATTTGTGAATGTAAATAAATTGTCTGTAAATATATATTAAAAATGTTTGACTTATTTGTGAATGTGAATAAATTGTTTGTAAATATATATAAAAATTGTTGACTTATTTGTGGATGTAAATAAATTGTTTGTAAATATATATAAAAAATGTTTGACTTATTTGTGAATGTAAATAAATTGTTTGTAAATATATATAAAACATTTTTGACTTATTTGAGAATATAAATAAATTGTTAGTAAATATATATAAAATCTTAAATGTCAAATGATTAAAATTTACCTTCTTTTACTATAGTTATCTACCCATAATATGACGAACCTTTTGGATGAACAAATATCACCGGGTGTTTTTAATCTCTCGTTTGAACCGGATAATATGTATTTTGATATGCATTTTGATAATTAATGGAATTTACCAAAGCCATTTTTACAATGAACCCTTATTTGTGATTTGGTTTTGTTACTGGTGGAATTTGTGACTTTTTAACATTGATATTTGTTGTGTTATTTTTGTTGGGAATAGGATGGTACTGTGTTTAAAAAATGTGGTTCATTGTATGACTTAAAATAATTTTATGACTTAAAATAAACACAGCCTTGATACAGCTATAAACAACTATGGTACTACTCCAGGGTTTGCGCCTAATTTCCGTGACTGCTCGGCAGCAGCGATCCGACAGCTCACGGAAGCGTCCGAGACCTGCCGAGTCGAAAACGAGGCTGTAAATAAAACTGGACAAAAAAATGTCTGTCGCGCAACCCTCGACGATTCGGACGCCCAGGGCATATGGTGGAAATAGACGAGTCTCTATTCAACCGCCGGAAAAAAACAATGCTGGCCGTGTTTTCTCCAGCCGCTCTGGGTCTTCGGGGAGATACGACTCCACAGAGAAGGAGAGGTTTCCTGGTGACAGTGCCTAACAGGAATGCCGAAACCCTAACTCTTCCAATAATCAAGCCAGTACCTGGGACCACGGTAGTATCCGATTGCTGGAGGGCGTATAACAGTCTTTTGCTCAGCCTAACAAAACAAGCGACAGCAAAGTAGCAGTAAACCCTGAACATCTACGAGAAAATATACGTAATTCCCCCCCTCCCCCAAAAAATATATATAAAAAGAACTTGCCTAATTGTAAAATTCACTTCTTTGCTTTACGTAACACGAAACACATTAAAAAAGAACATTAAAATGTTTCATTTTGCCCACGAAAACAGTAAAAAAAAAGTTTATTTATGGGTTTGTTCATTTCTTTCATTTTTTTTTATAAAAATATATGCATTTTTTTCTTTCCGTATATTCATCGTCTTATATTGTCGTCTGCCAACCTTCCATTTTTTTGCACGATTTTTCGGTTTTGTTTATACAGCCGCGTTTTCGTCTCAACAGCCTCGTTTTCGACTCGGCAAGTCTCGGATGCTTCCGCGACCTGTCGGATCGATGCGGCCGAGCAGTCACGGAAATTAGGCGCAAACCCTGGAGTAATACCACAACTATAATACCTTTGTGTATACTCTTTATTCAAAACTTGTTTTAGAAAATGATTAACATTGTCAATATATATATATATATATATATATATATATATATATATATATATATATATATATATATATATAGTGTAATCATTCGCATAGAGACGGCTTCGTTGTATCACAGCTCCGTAGTGTTACTAGACAAACAGGCTGAAATTTATATCGGATACATTTGATTGTAGTCTGACTTTCTATTCACTGTACTCTACTCACAAACCATGAGTCAGGGAAATCCCACTGTTTATAAAAAATAATATATGTTCATATATTCTATTTAAACAAAAATTACTATTGAAAATGGTATTTTGCTGCAGTAACTTTCACTCATTCTATCCATGAAAATAAATACAGAATGTTAAGTATCTATAAACTTTAATATTTTAGGACTCCTTTTCAATTTTTTATATAAATATTTTTTAATTTATCTCAATATATGTCTTAATCACTAATAACAGAGTCTGGATAAACCAACCATCAATTATTTTCAAACAAAAATGAATAACATTACATAGTTTGAAAGATATTTAGAATTACCCCTCACACACGCACACTGAAAAAAATGTCAAACATCTTAATTTAAATGCAAACTCCCAAGTGAAGTTGTTTACTTTTAAAACAAATATCTTGGACTTTTATACCATACAAACCACGCTTACTTACCCATATAATTTACAAACTGACTGGAGCCTTCTAGTTGACCCCAGAAACTTTGTTATGAACAGCTCTGAAAAAGAGATGAGTCCAGTTTTGACAACTTATCGAAGATTGATTTAAGTATCCTAAAGTTTTTTCTGCATTGTAATTTTCGTTTCAGATATAACTGGATTATTACCATTTCTGAAACGATCGTAGCCAATATAATTGTAATTAGAAAGTAATATGATGCGTTGGAATCGACTTATGGGTAAAAATTGATTTCTGTGAAACCACACAAATAATTATTGTTCAGGAATCATAAAACATAACATGGCATTGAATAGCAGACAAAAGCCTAGCGATTCCAATGGCCCAATTAAAGAGGATACTAGACCTGTACGTCAACAATTTGTTATAGAAATACTCCGAATCCACCAAAACCCAAAGATAAAATTTTTTAAAACAGGAGGCGTACTTGCATCTGGTTTAAACCTACATTTAGCAAAAATGTCCAAGCAAACATCCCTAAAATGTTCTTTAAAATTATTGAGAACAACTTCAAGGCACCGCATAAATATAGCAAACTATTTAATAGAAACACAATATGAATATCCTTCTCTACGGTACATAACTTGGAAAAGAAGATAATAGGTTTAAACTTAGCAAAAATAAAATTCGCACAACGAGCAAATACCCCCACTCCCATCACCCCTAGTTGCAACTGTATAGATACGAACTCATGTCCTTTAAATAGCTCTTGGCAACAAGAAAACATAATTAATAAGTGTACGGTTCTTAAGAAACCTAATCATTACCCTAATTCCAATAATGACACTAACCAGAATGAAACCAGTAACAATGTTGAAACGAATGTGAGTGACCATGACAGTAATAGTAGATCGATCACACCCACCCGCTCTTCTAATGGGTCGGTTTATATAGGCTCTACGGTGTTTTGGCTAAAAGATAGTTTCTCTAGATTTATATCTTCAATAATAGACATCTCTGCAAATTAACATCTCTAACTACTCATATTTGGTATCTAAAAGACAATAACAGGGGCTTCAGCCTCATATGGGAAGTTGTTAAAAAAATGAGCCCTATAAAACCTTAGACAAGTACTGTAGATTATGTAAGGAAGAGGCTCTTATTATCATGAAATAAAAAGGATACATTGCTTAATAAATAGGACGCGTTACTGTCCAATTGTATGCACAAAAGCAAGTATAAGTACTCTTACTTAAAGGTACCCTAACCTTAATTGAGGCCCCCAAAAACAAATACATCAAATCTGTTCCACCAAACTTAGGTTATATAAGTGAAATATTCTTCTTAGCACTCGGTGGAATGTGTACTCTGGGATTACTCTTCATATTGCACCACTTTGGGGTGTATCGCCTATTGTTTGCTGCCCTTTGCCCCCGCGGACTTGACTTAGTTTTGGCCATTTTCCTGGCCTTGACTTACTCATATACTGTTTTATTAAAACAACGATGTCTTCGTGGGTTTGGGCTTGAAGAGATGGGAGCGTGTGGGGGTGATGGGAGGATGATAGTCGGTGGGTGTGATACTTTTGTGGGCACGGTGTATATGGGAGTTAGGGGTTTGGAGTACACATATTTATTCATATTCGGTTATACTCATTAATTATTTATACGATAGTTATAGCTATTTACTATAGAATATCATTTTCAGTTAATCTTTTTAAAATGTTGATGTTTTAGAAACATATCTGTGTGAATATGCCTATGTGTGTTACGTTGTCGTTCTTAAAATTCGTTCTTTTTAAATCGATCGTCACTTACTTCATTCTCTTTTCGTATACTATTTACTTTTTGTATACTGACGCCCGCCGCCGTCGTCATCGCAGTGTGTTGCATTTCATCATCATCACCATCACCGTCCAGTGCGTTGCCTTTCGCCGTCGTCATCGTCGCAGTGTGCCGCACCTCGTAGCCACCATCGCCGTCATCGTTATCATCTAGGTCTGTAATCAAACTTTTTCATGCAGAGAGGAAAAAGGCGAGTCCGACAAAAAATTTAACTGGCCTTTATTTGCCTGTGAGATTTTCTTATCGTACTAAAAAAAAAATCATACATTATCATCGCCCATGTCTGCAATCAAATACCCTCCATGCACAGAAAGGAAAAAGGTGTAAGACGCCGAATAGTCCAAAATGGGTCCTGATTTGGGAGAATTGTTTTCGTCATAATTATAAAGCTCACGCATTCATTTAATTGGAGAGAGAGGCTAAATTGTTCTCTCTAACTTATATTTACTTCGTTACGGGGATAGGAAGGAAGGGCTATTAACTAGCTATAAACTATTTTAGGAATTACATTGTATTTTCCTTTTTGAATTACATCTCGATTTTGCATCCATTCATCACGCTCCCAAAAGACGGACTGGCTAAAAAGCTTCTTTCTTTTCTTGTTCCGACGATTGTGACGTAATTGCTTCAAAGAGGGACACTCAGCCTGTCACCACGCACCTGTTAGATCAGAGTTCAGGGAGGGTCAGAGTTCAAATATGTTTATATTTTTAATCCAAAAGCAAACTTGTTTCCCAGATTTTCGTGTCAAGATTTGCACTGGTCCACCTCAATACCAAATCCATACTAACTGATGTAATCGTTCTTCACATACATCCATTATGTAACATGTGTAGATGTCTATTTTAAATCCATATAGGATAGGGCTTCGGTGGACATGTCCCGAGTAAGAAAGCTCAAGTAGACCCCTCTCCTTCTCTCCTGATAACTCATTCCATAATCGCAATAATACTGTTGGTAAATGTATAACAGGAATATATTCATCAATGAAACTATGGGAGATGACCTTTAAATTTACTTACATTTCTTTAGATAGATCGACCTTGTGGGAGTTATTTTCATTCTTAATATTGCATCCGCAGACTCTAATTTTCTCTGGTCCTCTGTATTTCTGAATAAAGCTTAAATTAAAACTAGATCAGGTCATTTCTATCACTGCACTGACTCATCCGCCGGATTTTAAGTTAACAGCTGAGATAGGTTCTTCCTGACTTCACCCTCTAACCCTTTTGCGACCGACAACCACCTTCCCCATCAGGGCGTACATCTCTATTCCCCCAACTCAACACCCTCCTCATTTCCCCTCACTTTCCATAATTTCTAATGCGGTCCGACTGATTCTCGTTCTTCAAGTATGTTTTCTATTCAAGGCCATTTATTAATAGATCCCATTCTCTGGTTGGATGTTCACCTGCCAACTCGTTTTCTGCGACTTTATAGGCTGACTAATAATTCCAACCCTTCTATTATAGGGAAAATCTTTAAATCGATGACGGGTTGTTTTTTTTTACCCTAATCTATCAGTTTACTCTGTGCAGAAAACTGTTTATTTCACTTTCATTTACCAGGATTATCACGGCGACGGAACAATTTTTTAACGGTTAGTCATTTTTAAAACTCTACACTATTCCCCAAGAAAGCCCCACCTACACTTTTTAAATAACCTCATTTGAAACTAAACTTCTAATTGGTCTCATCCATTTATATTTGTTTGTTTTATGCTCACCTTTATCAAACTGTTTCTCGTCTTATATGTGACTAGCGGGGCTACCCGGCGGTGCTCGGGGTCATAAAAACATATAATTGAAGAAAAATCGCGTAACATCTTTATATTCAACCTTCAATTTCTCCCCCTCCTCTATACCCGTCGCGGTATCTTTCTACCTTTCTCTTCCCTGGTCGCCCCATTTCACTGCTACTTTCTAATTTTGCCTTTTGTGAAAGCTGCTTCTTCCCTACCATTTCTCCTACGTTGCTCAGGGCAATAGTATGACATATTTCTATAAAAAGTACTACATCTATTTGCGCTTTCTATATAAGTACTTATCTCCGCCCCGGTGTTCATACTATATACATATCTATCACCACCCCGGTGCACATACAATATACGTACCTATCGCCGCCCCGGGGCAGATACTATATGAGTACCTATTGCCGCCCCGATATGCATACTACATAAGTACCTATCGCCGCGCCGGTGCGAATGCTACATACGTACCTATCGCCGCCCCGGTGCAATGCTAAATACGTACTTATCACCGGCCCGGTGCGAATGCTAAATATGTACCTTTTGCCGCCCCGGTGCGTGTGCTATATACGTACTGATCCCTTCCCCAGAGCGCATGCTAAATATATACCTATCACCGCTTTGGTGTGCATTCTATATACGTACTTATTCCGCCCCTGTGCACATGCTATATACGTACCTTTCGACACCTCTATGCACTACTATACACGTACCTATTGCCACACCGGTGCACATACTATATATATATACCTATCACAGCCCCGGTGCGCATACTATATTCGTACCTATCGCCGTCCCGGTGCTCATACTATATACTTACCTATCTCTGCAATAGTGCACATACTATATTCGTACCTATCGCCGCCCCTGTGTGCATACTATATACTTACTTATCTCTGCAAGGGTGCCCAGTTGGCATACCTGAGAACTCATATTAATGCGCCCCTGTCATGTCAGAATAACAAAATAGTGTTTGCTCATGTTTTGCCACTATCCTAAAAAATAACTCACATTAATGCGCCCCTGTCGTATCAAAGAACAAAAATCAAGTTCATTCATGTAGTGCCACTATCATAAGAAGAACTCATATTAATGAGCCCTGTTAAATTTCAAGAGAAAAAAATTCACCGACAACCAAAAAATTTTTTTACCTATCAGCCCCACCCCTCAAAATGATTTTACTCTCCCCCCACCCTAAAAAATATTTTAGGTTCAAAAATAAAAAAAAATTGGCCCCATCACACCAAACAATTTTCCCCGACCCCCCAAAATGTGTTACCCTTCCCTCAACCGCCCCAACAATTTTTTACTCTCCCCAACCCTCAGAAATATTTTAAGTAAAAAATAAATCAATAATTAGCACCCCCTCCCCCTAGAAAATTTCCCTGCTCTGCCCCCAATTTTTTCCTCTCCACCACCACCGCCCACAAAATTTGTTTTACCCTCCCCCAACCGTACGAAATATTTTAAGTTAAAAAAAAAAAAATTTGGCCCGACCCCTAAAAAGTTCGACCCGACCCCTAAAATTTTCCCCGACCCCTCAATCTCTCCAGCCCCACCCCCAACTGGTTTTTCACTCTCCCTCAAACCTGAGAAATATTTTAAGTTAAAAAAAAAAGAAAATTTGGCCGGACCCCTAAAAACTTTGGCCCGACCGCTAAAATTCCCCCGACGCCCTCCCCCCATTTCTCTAACCCCACCCTCTAAATTTTTTTTTACTCTCCAGTAACCCTGAGAAATATTTTAAGTTAAAAAAATTTTTTTAGCTCGACCCCTAAAAACTTTGGCCTGACCCCTAAAAACTTCCCAGACCCGCCAATCTCTCCAGTCCCCCAACCTTTTTTTACTCTCCCCCACCCTGAGAAATATTTTTAGTTTAAAAAAAAAGAAAAAAATGTGGCCCGACCCCTAAAAAGTTCGGCCTGATTCCTAAAATTTTACCCGGCCCCTCAATCTCTCCAGCTTCACTTGTTTTTCACCATTCCCTAATCCTGAGAAATAATTTAAGTTAAAAAAAAAAGAAATTGGGCCCGACCTCGTATAAAGTTTGGCCTGACCCCTTAAAACTTCCCCGAACCCCAATCTCTCCAGCCCCCCCCCAACTTTTTTTACTCTCCCCCAGCCCTGAGAAATATTTTAAGTTTAAAATAAAAAAATAAAAAATTTGGCTCGACCGCTAAAAAGTTGGGCCCAACCCCTAAAATTTTCCCCGACCCCCCGATCTCTCCAGCCCCACCCTCCGAATTTTTTTTTACTCTCCCCCAACCCTGAGAAGTATTATAAGTTCAAAATAAAAAAAAAAAAATTTGGCCCGACCTCCTAAAAAGTTTTGCCTGACCCCTAAAATTTTGTCCGACCGCCCCAAATGTCTAAAACCCCACCCTCCGAATTACTATACCGCAGAAGCCTCATGGTCCTATACTGCAGAAGCACCCCCCGGTTGCTATACTGCAGGAGCCCTGTTGTCCTATACCGCAAAAGCATGCCCCAGTTGCTAAACCACAGAAGCCTCGTGATCCTATACCGCAGAGAACCCCCAGTTGCTATACCGCAGAAGCACCCTTGCAATTTCTATACCCCAGAAGTACCCCCACCCCACCAGTTGCAAAACCGCAGAAGCCCTGTGGTCCAATACCACAGAAGTACCCCCGGTCCTATACTGCAGAAGCACACCGCGGTTGCTATACCGTAGAAGCCTCATGATTCTATAGCATAGAAGCACCCCCGGTTACTATACAGCAGAAGCACCCCCCGGTTACTATACCGCAGAAGCCTCATGGTCCTATACTGCAGAAGCACCCCCCGGTTGCTATAACGCAGAAGCACCCCCCCTCTCCCCCGGTTGCTATACCGCAGAAGTCTCATGGTCCAATTTACGCAGAAGCACCCCCCTGTTGCAATACTGCAGAAGCCTACTTGTCCTATACTGCAGAAGAAACCCCCCATTGCTAAATCGCAGAAGTCCTGTGATCCTATACCGTAGAAGCACCCCTCGTTGCTATTTCGCAGAAGCAACCTTCCCCCCCGGTTGCTATACCGCAGGAGCACCCCGGTTACTATACCGCAGAAGCACCTCCCGGTTGCTATACCGCAGAAGCCACGGGGTCCTATACCGCAGAAGCACCCCCCAGTTGCTATACCGTCGAAGCCCTGTGGTCCTATACCGCAGAAGCACCCCACCCCGGTTGCTATACTGCAGAAGCCTCATGATTCTATACCGCAGAAGTACCCCCGGTTACTATACCGCAGAAGTACTCCCGCGGTTGCTATACCGCAGAAGAACCCCCCCGGTTGCTATACCGCAGAAGCCTCGTGGTCCTATACTGTAGAAGCACCCCTGGTTGCTATACCGCAGAAACCTTGTTGTCCTATACCGCAAAAGTAACCCCGGATCTAAACCAGAGAAGCACCCCCCAGTTCTATACCGCAGATACCTCGTGTTCCTATACTGCAGAAGCACACCCCTCGGTTGCTATACTGCAGAAGTCTCATTGTCCTATACCGCAGAAACCCCCCCCCCCCCCGGTTGCTAAATTGCAGAAGCCCTGGTTGCTAAAGCGCAGAAGCACCAGTGCTTGCTATACCGCAGAAGCACCCCGGTTACTATACCGCAGAAGCAACTCCCGGTTGCTAAACCGCAGAAGCCTCGTAGTCCTATACTGTAGAAGCACTCCGGTTGCTATACCGCAGAAGCCTCGTTGTCCTACACCACAGAAACACCCCCCAGTTGCTATACCGCAGAAGCCTTGCGGTCCTATACCGCAGAAGCACCCCCCGGTATCTATACCGCAGAAGCGTCGTTGTGTGCTTCTGCTGTATACAGCAGAAGCACACCCCCGGTAACTATAGCCTCATAGTCTTATACCGCAGAAGAAGCCCCCCGGTTTCTATACAGCAGAAGCACCCACCCCCGGGTTCTGTAGAAGCATTCCCGGTTGCTATACTGCTGAAGCCCCTACCCCCCACCCCGGTTGCTATACCGCAGAAGCCTTGTGGTCGTATAGCACATAAGCACCCCCCGGTTGCTATACCGCAGAAGCCTCGTGGTCGTATACCAAAGAAGCAACCCCCAGCTGCTATACCGCAGAAGCCCCCCCGGTTGCTATACACAGAAGCACCCATGGTTGCTATACCGCAGAAGCACCCATGGTTGCTATACCGCAGAAGCCTCGTAGTTCTAAACTGCAGAAGAACCCTCCAGTTGCTATACCGCAGAAGCTTCGTAGTCATATATCGAAGAAGTACCCACCCCCCCGGTGGCTAATCCGCAGAAGCCTCGTCGTCTTATACTGCAGAATAACCCCCCCACTCAGTTGCTGTACCGCAGAAGCCTCGTGATCCCATACCGCAGAAGCACTCCCCGCAGAAGCCTCGTGGTCTTATACGGCAGAAGCACCCCCGGTTTCTATACTGTAAAAGCCTCATAGTCCTATACTGCAGAAGCACCCCCCGGTTGCTATACCGCAGAAGCCTCGGTGTCCTATACCGCAGAAGCACACCCCAGTTGCTATACCGCAGAAGACCCTCCCTTCTCTGGTTGCTATACTGCAGAAGCCTTGTGGTCCAATAACGCAGAAGCACCACCCCCGGTTGCTATACCGCAGAAGCTACCCCCCTGGTTGCTACACTGCAGAAGCCCCGGTTGCTAAACCGCAAAAGAACTCCTGGTTGCTATACCGCAGAAGCACCCCGTTTATTAAACCGCAGAAGCACCCCACGGTTGCTATACCGCAGAAGCCTCGTCATCTTATACTGCAGAAGCACCCCCGGTTGCTAGAAGCCTCGTGGTCCCATACAGCAGAATAACCCCCGGTTGCTATACTGCAGAAGCCTCGTGGTCCTATACCGCAGAAGCACCCCCCCGTAGCTATACCGCAGAAGCCTCGTGGTCCAATACAGCAGAAGCACAACCCCGGTAAAAATACCGCAGAAGCCTCATAGTCTTAAACCGCAGAAGAACCCCCCCCCCTCCGGTTGCTATACCGCAGAAGAATCCCCACCCCCGGTTTCTATACTGCAGAAGCCACCTACGCCCCCCCCCCCCGTTTCTATACTGCAGAAGCCTCGTGGTCCTATACAGCAGAAGTCTCATAATCTAAAACCGCAGAAGAACCCCCCTGGTTGCTATACCGCAGAAGAACCCTCACCCCCTGTTTCTATACTGCAGAAGCCACCTACGCCCCCCCCCCCCGGTTGCTATACCGCAGAAGCCTCGTGGTCGTATACCGCAGAAGAACCCCAGGCTGCAATACCGCAGAGGCCTCCCCCGGTTGCTATACCACAGAAGCACGCCTTGGTTGCTATACCGCAGAAGCACCACCCGTGGTTGCTATACTGCAGAAGCCTCATGATTCTATACAGCAGAAACACCTCCGGTTACTATACCGCAGAAGCTACACGCGGTTGCTTTACCGCAGAAGCAATCCCCCCCCCCCCGGTTGCTATGCCGCAGAAGCCTCGTGGTCCTATACTGCAGAAGCACCACCGGTTACTATACCACAGATGCCTCGTTGTCCCATACAGCAGAAGCAACCCCCAGTTGCTATACCGCAGAAGCACCCAACTCCACCAGTTGCTATATCGCAGATGCCTTGCGGTCCTTTACCACAGAAGCACACCCCGGTTTTTATACAGCAGAAGCACACCCTGGTTGCTATACTGCAGAAGAACCCCATTTACGATACCGCAGAAGAACACCCCCAGTTGCTATATCGCAGAAGCCTCGTGGTTCTATACTGCAGAAGCACCCCCGGTTGCTATACCGCAGAAGCCTCGTAGTCTTATACTGCAGAAGCATCACCTGGTTGCTATACCGCAGAAGCACCCTGGTTACTATACCGCAGTAGCATTATGGTCCTATACAGCAGAAGCACCCCCGATTGCTATAACGCAGAAGCCTTGTGGTCCTATGCCGCAGAAGCAACTCCCGGTTGCTATACCGCAGAAGAACCCCCCCCTGGATGCTGTACTGCAGAATAACCCCCCTACCGGTTGGTATACCGCAGAAGCCTCATGGTCTTATACTGCAGAAGAACCCCCCGTTGCTATACCGCTGAAGCTTCGTTGTCCTATACCGCAGAAGCAACCCCGGTTGCTATACCGCAGAAGCCTAACCCCTCCCCCGGGGCTATACCGCAGAAGCCTTGTGGTCCAATGATGCAGAAGCACACCCCGATAGCTATACCGCAGAAGCCTCGTTGTCGTATACAGCAGAAGAAAACCCCTGGTAACTATACCGCAGAAGCCTCATAGTCTTAAACCGCAGAAGAACCCCCCCTGGTTGTTATACCGCAGAAGACCCCCCCGGTTGCTATAGTGCAGAAGCCACTTACGCCCCCCCCACCCCGGTTGTTATACCGCAGAAGCCTCGTGATCGTATACCGCAGAAAATCCCCTGGCTGCTATATCGCAGAGGCCCCCCCCCCCCAGTTGCTATACCACAGAAGCACGCCTTGGTTGCTATCATGCAGAAGCCTCATGATTCTATACCGCAGAAGCACCTCCGGTTACTATACCGCAGAAGAACCCCTGCGGTTGCTATACCGCAGAAGCACCCTCCCCTCAGTTGCTATGCCACAGAAGCCTCGTAGTCCTATACTGCAGGAGCACACCCAGGTTGCTATACCGTAGAAGCCTCATGGTCCTATACTGCAGAAGAACTCCTGGTTGCTATACCGCAAAAGCAACGTGATCCTATATGGCAGAGGACCCCCTGTCCCCCGGTTGCTATACTGCAGAAGCCACCGGTTACTATAACGCAGAAGCACCCCCTGTTGCTATACCGCAGAAGCAACCCCCGGTTGCTATACCGCAAAAGCCTTGTTGTCCTTTACCGCAAGAAGCAACCCCCAGTTGCTATACCGCAGAAGCCTTGTGGTCCTATACCGCAGAAGCCTCATGATTTTATACCGCAGAAGCACACCCTGGTTTCTATACGACAGAAGAACACCGGTTACTATACCGCCGAAGCACCCTCCCAGTTGCTATATCGCAGAAGCCTCATGGTTCTATACTGCAGAAGCACCCCCGGTTGCTATACCGCTGAAGCCTGGTTGTCCTATACCGCAGAAGCATCCTCCCCCCGGTTGCTATAACTGCAGAAGCCTTGTCCTATACCGCAGAAGCACCACCCGGTTGCTAAACCGCAGAAGCCTCGTGATCCTATACCGCAGAAGGCCCCCAGCCTCCTGGTTGCTATACCGCAGAAGCACCCCCCAGTTTCTATACCGCAGAAGCTACATGATTTTATACCACAGAAGCACACCCTGGTTGCTATACTGCAGAAGCACCCCGGTTACTATACCGCAGAAGCACCCCCCGGTTGCTATACCGCAGAAGCCTCGTGGTCCTATACGACAGAAGCACCCCCGGTTGCTATACCGCTGAAGCCTCGTTGTCATATACTGTAGAAGCAACCTACCCCCCCCCCCCCGGTTGCTATACTGCAGAAGCCTGGTTGTCCTATTCCGCAGAAGAACCCCCCGGTTGCTAAACTGCAGAAGCCTTGTGATCCTATACGACAGAGGGCGACCTGTCCCCTGGTTGCTATACTGCAGAAGCACCCCGGTTACTATAACGCAGAAGCACCCCCTGTTGCTATACCGCAGAAGTCTCGTTGTCCTATACCGCAGAAGCAACCCCCGGTTGCTATACCGCAGAAGCCTTGTGGTCCAATAATGCAGAAGAACACCCCGGTTGCTATACCGCAGAAGCCTCATGATTCTATACCGCAGAAGCACCCCCGGTTACTATACCACAGAAGCCTCGTGGTCCTATACTGCAGAAACACCCTCGGTTACTATAGCGCAGAAGCACCCTCGGTTACTATAGCGCAGAAGCGCCCCCTGGTTGCTATACCGCAGAAGCCTCGTGGTCCTATACTGCAGAAGCACCCCCGGTTGCTATACCGCAAAAGCCTTGTTGTCCTTTACCGCAAGAAGCAACCCCCAGTTGCTATACCGCAGAAGCCTTGTGGTCCTATACCACAGAAGCCTCATGATTTTATACCGCAGAAGCACACCCTGGTTGCTATACTGCAGAAGCACCCTCCCCCCCGGTTGCTATAACTGCAGAAGCCTCGTCCTATACCGCAGAAGCACCCCCCGCAGAAGCCTCGTGATCCTATACCGCAGAAGGCCCCCAGCCCCCTGGTTGCTATACTGCAGAAGCACCCCGGTTACTATACCGCAGAAGCACCACCCCCGGTTTCTATACCGCAGAAGCCTCATGATTTTATACCACAGAAGCACACCCTGGTTGCTATACCACAGAAGAACCCAGGTTACTATACCGCAGAAGCACCCCCCAGTTGCTATATCGCAGAAGCTTCGTGGTTCTATACTGCAGAAGCACCCCCGGTTGCTATACCGCAGAAGCCTCGTAGTCCTATACTGCAGAAGCATAACCTGGTTGCTATACTGCAGAAGCACCCCAGTTACTATACTGCAGAAGCCTCGTGGTCCTATACGACAGAAGCACCCCTGGTTGCTATACCGCTGAAGCCTCGTTGTCCTATACTGTAGAAGTAACCACCCCCCCCCCCCCCGGTTGCTATACTGCAGAAGCCTGGTTGTCCTATACCGCAGAAGAACCCCCCGGTTGCTACACTGCAGAAGCCTCGTGATCCTATACGGCAGAGGGCCACCTGTCCCCTGGTTGCTATACTGCAGAAGCACCCCGATTACTATAACGCAGAAGGACCCCCTGTTGCTATACCGCAGAAGTCTCGTTGTCCTATACCGCAGAAGCAACTCCCGGTTGCTATACCGCAGAAGCCTTGTGGTCCAATAATGCAGAAGAACACCCCGGTTGCTATACCGCAGAAGCCTCATGATTCTATACCGCAGAAGCAACCCCGGTTACTATACCACAGAAGCCTCGTGGTCCTATACTGCAGAAGCACCCTCAGTTACTATAGCGCAGAAGCGCCCCCTGGTTGCTATACCGCAGAAGCCTCGTGGTCCTATTCTGCAGAAGCACCCCTGGTTGCTATACCGCAGAAGCCTTGTTGTCCTTTACCGCAGAAGCAACCCCCAGTTGCTATACCGCAGAAGCCTTGTGGTCCTATACCGCAGAAGCCTCATGATTTTATACCGCAGAAGAACACCCTGGTTTCTATACCGCAGAAGAACCCCGGTTACTATACCGCCAGAACACCCTCCCAGTTGCTATATCGCAGAAGCCTCGTGGTTCTATACTGCAGAAGCACCCCAGGTTGCTATACCGCTGAAGCCTGGTTGTCCTATACCGCAGAAGCACCCCCCCCCCCCGGTTGCTATAACTGCAGAAGCCTGGTCCTATACTGCAGAAGCACCCCCCGGTTGCTAAACCGCAGAAGCCTCGTGATCCTATACCGCAGAAGGCCCCCAGCCCCCTGGTTGCTATACCGCAGAAGAACCCCGGTTACTATACCACAGAAGCACCCCCTCCCAGTTGCTATATCGCAGAAGCCTCGTAGTTCTATACTGCAGAAGCACCCCTGGTTGCTATACCGCAGAAGCCTCGTAGTCCTATACTGCAGAAGCATAACCTGGTTGCTATACTGCAGAAGCACCCTAGTTACTATACCGCAGAAGCACCCCCCAGTTGCTATACCGCAGAGGCCTCGTGGTCCTATACGACAGAAGCACCCCCGGTTGCTATACCGCTGAAGCATCGTTGTCCTATACTGTAGCAGAACCCCCCTGGTTGCTAAACTGCAGAAGCCTCGTGATCCTATACGGCAGAGGGCCTCCTGTCCCCCTGTTTGCTATACTGCAGAAGCACCCCGGTTACTATAACGCAGAAGCACCCCCTGTTGCTATACCGCAGAAGTCTCGTTGTCCTATACCGCAGAAGCAACCCCCGGTTGCTATAGCGCAGAAGCACCCCCGGTTGCTATACCGCAGAAGCCTTGTTGTCCTTTACCGCAGAAGCAACCCCCAGTTGCTATACCGCAGAAGCCTAGTGGTCCTATACCGCAGAAGCCTCATGATTTTATACCGCAGAAGCACACCCTGGTTTCTATACCGCAGAAGAACCCCGGTTACTATACCGCCGAAGCACCCTCCCAGTTGCTATATCGCAGAAGCCTCGTGGTTCTATACTGCAGAAGCACCCCTGGTTGCTATACCGCTGAAGCCTGGTTGTCCTATACCGCAGAAGCACCCTCCCCCCGGTTGCTATACTGCAGAAGCCTCGTGATCCTATACCGCAGAAGGCCCCCAGCCTCCTGGTTGCTATACTGCAGAAGCACCCCGGTTACTATACCGCAGAAGCACCCCCCGGTTTCTATACTGCAGAAGCCTCATGATTTTATACCACAGAAGCACACCCTGGTTGCTATAGGGCAGAAGAACCCCGGTTACTATACCGCAGAAGCACCCCCTCCCAGTTGCTATATCGCAGAAGCCTCGTGGTTCTATACTGCAGAAGCACCCCCGGTTGCTATACCGCAGAAGCCCTGTAGTCCTATACTGCAGAAGCATAACCTGGTTGCTATACTGCAGAAGCACCCTAGTTACTATACCGCAGAAACACCTCCCGGTTGCTATACTGCAGAAGCCTCGTGGTCCTATACGACAGAAGCACCCCCGGTTGCTATACCGCTGAAGCCTCGTTGTCCTATACTGTAGAAGCAACCCCCCCCCCGGTTGCTATACTGCAGAAGCCTCGTTGTCCTATACCGCAGAGGGCCCCCTGTCCCCCGGTTGCTATACTGCAGAAGCATCCCGGTTACTATAACGCAGAAGCACTCCCTGTTGCTATACCGCAGAAGTCTCGTTGTCCTATACCGCAGAAGCAACCATCGGTGGCTATACCGCAGAAGCCTCGTGGTCCTATACTGCAGAAACACCCCCGGTTGCTATACCGCAGAAGCCTTGTTGTCCTTTACCGCAGAAGCAACCCCCAGTTGCTATACCGCAGAAGCCTTGTGGTCCTATACCGCAGAAGCCTCATGATTTTATACCGCAGATGCACACCCTGGTTTCTATACCGCAGAAGAACCCCGGTTACTATACCGCCGAAGCACCCTCCCAGTTGCTATATCGCAGAAGCCTCGTGGTTCTTTACTGCAAGAGCACCCCCCGGTTGCTAAACTGCAGAAGCCTCGTGATCCTATACGGCAGACGGCCCCCTGTCCCCCGGTTGCTATACTGCAGAAGCACCCCGGTTACTATAATGTAGAAGCACCCCCTGTTGCTATACCGCAGAAGTCTCGTTGTCCTATACTGCAGAAGCAACCCCCGGTTGCTATACCGCAGAAGCCTTGTGGTCCAATAATGCAGAAGAACACCCCGGTTGCTATACCGCAGAAGCCTCATGATTCTATACCGCAGAAGCACCCCCGGTTACTATACCACAGAAGACTCGTTGTCGTATACTGCAGAAGCACCCTCGGTTACTATAGCGCAGAAGCACCCTAGGTTACTATAGCGCAGAAGCGCCACCTGGTTGCTATACCGCAGAAGCCTCGTGGTCCTATACTGCAGAAGCACCCCCGGTTGCTATACCGCAGAAGCCTTGTTGTCCTTTACCGCAGAAGCAACCCCCAGTTGCTATACCGCAGAAGCCTCATGATTTTATACCGCAGATGCACACCCTGGTTTCTATACCGCAGAAAATCCCTGGTTACTATACCGCCGAAGCACCCTCCCAGTTGCTATATCGCAGAAGCCTCATGATTTTATACCACAGAAGCACACCCTGGTTGCTATACCGCAGAAGAACCCCGGTTACTATACCGCAGAAGCACCGCCTCCCAGTTGCTATATCGATGAAGCCTCGTGGTTCTATACTGCAGAAGCACCCTCGGTTGCTATACCGCAGAAGCCTCATAGCTCTATACTGCAGTAGCATAACCTGGTTGCTATACTGCAGAAGCACCCCAGTTACTATACCGCAGAAGCACACCCCAGTTGCTATACCGCAGAAGCCTCGTGGTCCTATACGACAGAAGCACCCCCGGTTGCTATACCGCTGAAGCCTTGTTGTCCTATACTGTAGAAGCAACCCCCCCCCCCGTTGTTATACTGCAGAAGCCTCGTTGTCCTATACCGCAGAAGAACCCCCTGGTTGCTAAACTGCAGAAGCCTCGTGATCCTATACGGCAGAGGGCCCCTGTCCCCCGGTTGCTATACTGCAGAAGCACCCCGGTTACTATAACGCAGAAGCACCCCCTGTTGCTATACCGCAGAAGTCTCGTTGTCCTATACCGCAGAAGCCTTGTGGTCCAATAATGCAGAAGAACACCCCTGTTGCTATACCGCAGAAGCCTCATGATTCTATACTGCAGAAGCACCCCCGGTTACTATACCACAGAAGCCTCGTGGTCCTATACTGCAGAAGCACCCTCGGTTACTATAGCGCAGAAGCGCCCCCTGGTTGCTATACCGCAGAAGCCTCGTGGTCCTATACTGCAGAAGCACCCCCGGTTGCTATACTGCAGAAGCCTTGTTGTCCTTTACCGCAGAAGCAACCCCCAGTTGCTATACCGCAGAAGCCTTGTGGTCCTATACCGCAGAAGCCTCATGATTTTATACCGCAGAAGCACACCCTGGTTTCTATACCGCAGAAGAACCCCGGTTACTATACCGCCGAAGCACCCTCCCAGTTGCTATATCGCAGAAGCCTCGTGGTTCTATACTGCAGAAGCACCCCTGGTTGCTATACCGCTGAAGCCTGGTTGTCCTATACCGCAGAAGCACCCCCCCCCCGGTTGCTCTACTGCAGAAGCCTCGTCCTATACCGCAGAAGCACCCCCTGGTTGCTAAACCGCAGATTCCTCGTGATGCTATACCGCAGAGGGCCCCCTGTCCCCCCGTTTGCTATACTGCAGAAGCACCCCGGTTACTATAACGCAGAAGCACCCCCCAGTTGCTATAGTTGCAGAAGCCTCATGATTTTATACCGCAGATGCACACCCTGGTTTCTATACCGCAGAAGAACCCCGGTTACTATACCGCCGAAGCACCCTCCCAGTTGCTATATCGCAGAAGCCTCATGATTTTATACCACAGAAGCACACCCTGGTTGCTATACCGCAGAAGAACCCCGGTTACTATACCGCAGAAGCACCCCCTCCCAGTTGCTATATCGATGAACCCTCGTGGTTCTATACTGCAGAAGCACCCTCGGTTGCTATACCGCAGAAGCCTCATAGTCCTATACTGCAGAAGCATAACCTGGTTGCTATACTGCAGAAGCACCCCAGTTACTATACCGCAGAAGCACCCCCCAGTTGCTATACCGCAGAAGCCTCGTGGTCCTATACGACAGAAGCACCCCCGGTTGCTATACCGCTGAAGCCTCGTTGTCCTATACTGTAGAAGCAACCCCCCCCCCGTTGTTATACTGCAGAAGCCTCGTTGTCCTATACCGCAGAAGAACCCCCCGGTTGCTAAACTGCAGAAGCCTCGTGATCCTATACGGCAGAGGGCCCCCTGTCCCCCGGTTGCTATACTGCAGAAGCACCCCCTGTTGCTATACCGCAGAAGTCTCGTTGTCCTATACCGCAGAAGCAACCCCTGGTTGCTATACCGCAGAAGCCTTGTGGTCCAATAATGCAGAAGAACACCCCGGTTGCTATACCGCAGAAGCCTCATGATTCTATACTGCAGAAGCACCCCCGGTTACTATACCACAGAAGCCTCGTGGTCCTATACTGCAGAAGCACCATCAGTTACTATAGCGCAGAAGCGCCCCCTGGTTGCTATACCGCAGAAGCCTCGTGGTCCTATACTGCAGAAGCACCCCCGGTTGCTATACCGCAGAAGCCTTGGTGTCCTTTACCGCAGAAGCAACCCCCAGTTGCTATACCGCAGAAGCCTTGTGGTCCTATACCGCAGAAGCCTCATGATTTTATACCGCAGAAGCACACCCTGGTTTCTATACCGCAGAAGAACCCCGGTTACTATACCGCCGAAGCACCCTCCCAGTTGCTATATCGCAGAAGCCTCGTGGTTCTATACTGCAGAAGCACCCCCGGTTGCTATACCGCTGAAGCCTGGTTGTCCTATACCGCAGAAGCACCCCCCCCCGGTTGCTATACTGCAGAAGCCTCGTCCTATACCGCAGAAGCACCCCCCGGTTGCTAAACCGCAGAAGCCTCGTGATGCTATACCGCAGAAGGCCCCCAGGCCCCCGGTTGCATAAGCACCCCGGTTACTATACCGCAGAAGCGCACCCCGGTTACTATACCGCAGAAGCCTCGTGGTCCTATACTGCAGAAAAACTCCCGGTTGCTATACTGCAGAAGCCTCGTTGTCTTATACCGCAGAAGTCTAGTGGTCCTATACCGCAGAAGCAACCATCGGTGGCTATACCGCAGAAGCCTCGTGGTCCTATACTGCAGAAACACCCCCGGTTGCAATACCGCCAGAAGCCTTGTTGTCCTTTACCGCAGAAGCAACCCCCAGTTGCTATACCGCAGAAGCCTTGTGGTCCTATACCGCAGAAGCCTCATGATTTTATACCGCAGAAGCACACCCTGGTTTCTATACCGCAGAAGAACCCCGGTTACTATACCGCCGAAGCACCCTCCCAGTTGCTATATCGCAGAAGCCTCGTGGTTCTTTACTGCAAGAGCACCCCCCGGTTGCTAAACTGCAGAAGCCTCGTGATCCTATACGGCAGAGGGCCCCCTGTCCCCCGGTTGCTATACTGCAGAAGCACCCCGGTTACTATAATGCAGAAGCACCCCCTGTTGCTATACCGCAAAGTCTGGTTGTCCTATACTGCAGAAGCAACCCCCGGTTGCTATACCGCAGAAGCCTTGTGGTCCAATAATGCAGAAGAACACCCCGGTTGCTATACCGCAGAAGCCTCATGATTCTATACCGCAGAAGCACCCCCGGTTACTATACCACAGAAGCCTCGTGGTCCTATACTGCAGAAGCACCCTCGGTTACTATAGCGCAGAAGCACCCTCGGTTACTATAGCGCAGAAGCGCCCCCTGGTTGCTATACCGCAGAAGCCTCGTGGTCCTATACTGCAGAAGCACCCCCGGTTGCTATACCGCAGAAGCCTTGTTGTCCTTTACCGCAGAAGCAACCCCCAGTTGCTATACCGCAGAAGCCTCATGATTTTATACCGCAGATGCACACCCTGGTTTCTATACCGCAGAAGAACCCCGGTTACTATACCGCCGAAGCACCCTCCCAGTTGCTATATCGCAGAAGCCTCATGATTTTATACCACAGAAGCACACCCTGGTTGCTATACCGCAGAAGAACCCCGGTTACTATACCGCAGAAGCACCCCCTCCCAGTTGCTATATCGATGAAGCCTCGTGGTTCTATACTGCAGAAGCACCCTCGGTTGCTATACCGCAGAAGCCTCATAGTCCTATACTGCAGAAGCATTACCTGGTTGCTATACTGCAGAAGCACCCCAGTTACTATACCGCAGAAGCACCCCCCAGTTGCTATACCGCAGAAGCCTCGTGGTCCTATACGACAGAAGCACCCCCGGTTGCTATACCGCTGAAGCCTCGTTGTCCTATACTGTAGAAGCAACCTCCCCCCCCCCCGTTGTTATACTGCAGAAGCCTCGTTGTCCTATACCGCAGAAGAACCCCCCGGTTGCTAAACTGCAGAAGCCTCGTGATCTTATACTGCAGAGGGCCCCCTGTCCCCCGGTTGCTATACTGCAGAAGCACCCCCTGTTGCTATACCGCAGAAGTCTCGTTGTCCTATACCGCAGAAGCAACCCCTGGTTGCTATACCGCAGAAGCCTTGTGGTCCAATAATGCAGAAGAACACCCCGGTTGCTATACCGCAGAAGCCTCATGATTCTATACTGCAGAAGCACCCCCGGTTACTATACCACAGAAGCCTCGTGGTCCTATACTGCAGAAGCACCATCAGTTACTATAGCGCAGAAGCGCCCCCTGGTTGCTATACCGCAGAAGCCTCGTGGTCCTATACTGCAGAAGCACCCCCGGTTGCTATACCGCAGAAGCCTTGTTGTCCTTTACCGCAGAAGCAACCCCCAGTTGCTATACCGCAGAAGCCTTGTGGTCCTATACCGCAGAAGCCTCATGATTTTATACCGCAGAAGCACACCCTGGTTTCTATACCGCAGAAGAACCCCGGTTACTATACCGCCGAAGCACCCTCCCAGTTGCTATATCGCAGAAGCCTCGTGGTTCTATACTGCAGAAGCACCCCCCCCCCCGGTTGCTATACTGCAGAAGCCTCGTCCTATACCGCAGAAGCACCCCCCGGTTGCTAAACCGCAGAAGCCTCGTGATGCTATACCGCAGAAGGCCCCCAGGCCCCCGGTTGCATAAGCACCCCGGTTACTATACCGCAGAAGCGCACCCCGGTTACTATACCGCAGAAGCCTCGTGGTCCTATACTGCAGAAAAACTCCCGGTTGCTATACTGCAGAAGCCTCGTTGTCTTATACCGCAGAAGTCTAGTGGTCCTATACCGCAGAAGAAGAAACCCCCCCTGGTTGCTGTATGGCAAAAGCCTCGTGGTATTCCTCCTTTTCATCTGCACACGTAGCCTTCCTAGACATAGGTTACGGTATGACCTGATGCAACCGGACAAAATTTCTCTGATTTTTTTCAACGAGATTATGATCTCTTGCCGGATGTACTATCCGGCAAGAGATCATAATCTCGTTGAAAAAAATCTGAGAAATACGAAAAAACTGCTACCCTCTGTCGGAAACTGGTCCGGTTGATCATCAGTGAGTCAATCGTTTTATCGCGATTTTTAGATATTATTATCTCGGGATATGTGCGGTCCTGAAGATGTCAATTTTTTGACATGTCGCCGCGTAGTTCTTGAGGAGATGCTGGACATCAAAACAAACACTCAAACAGACAACTGCTTTTTATATAAGAGAAGACTAGCAGGGCTACCCGGCGTTGCTCGGGGATATGAAAACTTTGAATTGAAGAAAAATCGCGTGTATAACATCTTTATATTCATACTTCTATTTCTCTCCCTCTCTCTATAGCCGTCTCTTTATCTTTCTAATTTTCTCTTCCCTGGTCGCCTCATTTCACCGCTACTTTCTCAGTTTGTCTTTTGCGAAAGCTATTTCCTCCCCACCATTTCATCCTACGTTTCCCAGGGCAATAGAATGACATATTTATATAAAAAGTACCACCTCTGTCTGAGCCTTCTATATAGGTAATTATCTCTGCCCCGGTGTTCATACTATATACGAATCTATCACCACCCCGGTGCGCATACTATATACGTACCTATCGCCACCCCAGTGCACATAATATATACATACCTATCGCAACCCCAGTGCAGATACTATATAAGTACCTATCGCCGCCTGGGTGCAGATACTATATAAGTACCTATCGCCGTCCTGGGAGCAGATACTATATAAGTACCTATCGCCGCCCCGGTGCGAATGCTAAATACGTACCATTCGCCGCCTCGGTGCCCGTTCTATATACGTACCATTCGCCGCCACGGTGCACGTTCTATATACGTACCGATCGCCGCCCCGGAGCGCATGCTAAATACATACCTATCACCGCCCCGGTGTGCGCGCTATATACGTACTTATTGCCACTCATGTGCACATGCGATATACGTACCTATTGCCGACCCGGTGTGCATACTACATATGTACCTATCACTGCCCCAGTGCAAATACTAAATATGTACATATCGCCGACCCGGTGCGAATGCTAAATACATACCTATCGCCACCCCGGTGTGAATGCTAAATACGTACCTATCGCCACCGCTATGCACTACTATATACGTACCTATTGCCACCCCAGTGCATATACTATATATATACCTATCGCCGGCCCGGTGCGCATACTAAATTAGTACGTATCGCCGCCCTGGTGCGCATACTATATACATACCTATCTCTGCAAGGGTACACATACTGTATATGTACCTATCTCCAGCCCAGTTCGAATATCTAAGAACTCATATTAATACTCCCCTGTTGTGTCAGAAAAACAAAATAGTGTTCATTCATGTATTGTCACTATCATAAATATTAATATTTTTAGTTAAGAAAAGAAAAAAAGAAATTTTTTTTGCTCACCCAAGAAAATTTTTTTTCATCCTCCCCCATACTTAGAAATATATTTGATTTAAAAGAAAAAAAGGAAACATTTTTGACCCCTCCCTCCCAAATTTTTTCCCCCATACATAGAAATATTTTTAGTTCAAACAACGAAAAAAAAGAAAATTTTACCCCCCCGCCAGAAAAAAATATTTTTCATCCTCCCCATACATATAAATATTTTTAAGGAAAAAGAAAAAAAAAAATTTTTTACCCCCACCCCAATTTTTTTTTACCCTCCCCATACATATATTTTTAGTTTAAAAAAGAAAAAGAAACAAAAAAAGTTTTTTACGCCCCCCTAAAAATTTTTTTTCATCCTAACCCATACATATAAATATTTTTTATGAAAAAAAAAAAAAAAAAATTCCCCCCCCCCGCCAAATTTTTTTTTAAATTTCCCCATACATAGAAATATTTTCAGTTACAGAAAGAAAAAAAAAATTTCTGAGGTGCCTCGGTCATATCTAAGAACCATACTGCAAAAGCCTCCGGGTCGTATATTGTAGAAGCACCCCCAGTGCTGGGTGCTATACTATAGAAGCGCCCCTGGCCCTATACTGCAGAAGCACCCTTGGTCCCTATTCTACATAAGCCTCCGGGTCCTATATTGTAGAAGCACCCTCGGTGCTGGGTCCTATATTGTAGAAGCACATCTGGTCCCTATATGGAGAAGCACCCATTGTCCCTATTCTGTAGAAACCTAAATTGTGTTTTTAAACGTTAATTATCGTTCTTCCTAAGCTATCCTCTAACAAATAAATTTCATTAAAAATGATGAATTGTTTTATGAACTTGAGGTATTACATAATTAAATTACAATATGACTCAGCAATTTTAAATTACTATAAAATATAATGAAAAATAACTGAAAAGCCCCCCTCGATCAAATATGCCCCATGGACCCCTAGGGGGTGGGTTTATAGATTCGGGAATACTCTCATCATCTTACTCTGTGAATTTTACATAAGAATACACTTTTATATGTTATGTATATTCTCTAACCTTGTTTTAAAAAACCTAAATTGTGTTTTTAAACGTGAGTTATCGTTCTTCCTTAGCTATCCTCTAACAAATAAATTTCATTAAAAATGAAGAATTGTTTTATGAACTTGAGGTATTAAGTAATTAAATTACAATATGACTCAGCAATTTTAAATTACTATAAAATATAATGAAAAATAACTGAAAAATTCCGACAACAGATACTACACTATCTCTACAACTGTCAGAAAGGAGGAGGTAATGCCTAGGAAAGTGGTATCATGACAACAGAACGGGCGTAGGGAGGAAGGAATATTAGTTAAGAAAAGAAGGTAGAAAGGGTGGGAGTGAGAGGGAAAGAAGGGTTGTAGTGTGAGGGATTTTCTTCCCTACACTCTTTTCCTCTGACATCATTTCCTGTTACAGCGTGACTTGGCATATTTCTCAAATTATACATGATAGCATTGTTTTATTCTCAAATTAGTACTAAGCAACGTTGAAAATCGAGGAAAAAGCCCCCCCCCCCCCCATTGGAGTAAAGTGTTCAGTCGACCCCCGAAGAGTCAATTTTTTCTTCCGGTTTTGAGATATTACACGTCCCAGGGCTGACCGGTGATAATGTGATCAACCATATGACTGTTTGTTTGGTACTCTCGGAGGAGAAGCTTCACATACAAACAGACAGACAGACAGACATACATACAGACAACTGCCCTTTATATAAAAGACTAGCAAGGCTACCTGGCGTTGCTCGGGGTCATAAAAACATGTAAATAGGGCAATAGTATGACATATTTCTATAAAAAGTAACACCTCTATATGCGCCTTCTATATAGGTATATATCTCCGCCCCGGTGTTCATACTATATACGTATCTATCACCAACCTGGTGCGCATACTATATACGTACCTATCACCACCCCAGTGCAGATACTATATAAGTACCTATTGATGCCCGGTGCGAATGCTAAATAGTACCTATCGCCGCCCCGGTGTGAATGCTAAATACGTATCTATTGCCGCCTTGATGTGCATGCTACATAAGTACCTATCGCTGCCCTAGTGCGAATAATTAAGATGTACATATTGCTGCTTTGGTGCAAATGCTAAATACATACCTATCGCCGGCCCGGTGTGAATGCTTAATACGTACCTATTACTGCCCTGGTGTGAATGCGAAATACGTACCTTTCGCCGTTCCGGTGCACGTGCTATATACGTACCTATCACCGCTCTGGTGCTCGTGCTATATATGTACCTATCGCTGCCCCGGTGCGCGTGCTATATATGTACCGATCGCCGCCCCAGAGCGCATGCTATGTATGTACTTATTGCCGCCCATGTGCACATGCTATATACGTAGCTATCGCCACCCCTGAATTCTAAATACGTACCTATCGTTGCCCCGGTGGGAATACTAAATACGTACCTTTCGCCGCCCAGGTGCGTGTGCTATATACGTACCTATCGCCGTCCCGGTGCGCGTGCTATATATGTACCGATCGCTGCCCCAGAGCGCATGCTAAATACATACCTATCACTGCCCGGTGCGCATGCTATATACGTTCCTATCGCCACCGCTGAATGCTAAAAACGTACCTGTTGCAGCCGCAGTGTGAAGTCTAAATAGGTACCTATCGTCGCCCCTGTGCGAATGCTAAATACGTTCATATCGCCGCTAAAAATTTCCCCGACCTCCCAATCTCTCCAGGCCCCCCCCTAACTTTTTTTTTACTCTGCCTCAACCCTGAAAAATATTTTTAGTCCAAAAAATAAAAAAATTTGACCCGACCCCTAAAAAGTTGGTCCTTACCCCTAAAAATTTCCCCGACCCCCTAATCTCTCCAGGCCCCCCCCCAACTTTTTTTTCTCTCTCCCAAACCTGAGAAATATTTTTAGTTCAAAAAAAAAAAATTTGGCCCGACCCCTAAAATTTTCCCCGACCCCCTAATCTCTCCAGGCGCCACTTAACATTTTTTCACTCTCCCACAACTCTGAGAAATATTTTAAGTTCAAAAAAAATTTTTTTTTAATTTGGCCCGACCCCTAAAAATGTGGCCTGACCCCTAAAATTTTCCCCGACCTCCTAATCTCTCCAGCCCCCCCCCCCAATCATTTTTCTACTCTCCCACAACCTTGAGAAATATTTTAAGTTAAAAAAAAAAAAAAATTTTTGTCTGACCCCTAAAAAATTTGGCCCGACCCCTAAAATTTTCCCCGGCTCCCTAATCTCTCCAGCTTCCCCCATCATTTTTCTACTGTCCCACAACCTTGAGAAATATTTTAAGTTCAAAAAATGAAAAAAAATTTTGCCCGACCCCTAAAAATTTGTCCCGACCCCTAAAATTTTCCCCGACCCCTTAATCTCTCCAGCTCCCCTCTCATCTTTTTTCACTCTCCCACAACCCTGAGAAATATTTTAAGTTCAAAACAAAAAAAATTTGGCCCGACCCCTAAAATATTTGGCCGAACCCCTAAAATTTTCCCCGACCCCCTAATCTCTCAAGCCCTCCCCCAACTATTATTATAATTATTGGTATAATTATTTATTTTTACATTTATTAAGATAAATATTGTTGTTATTATTATCATTAGTAGTAGCAGTAGTAGTAGTAGTGTTGCATAACCCCTTAAAAAGGGGGGAACTTAATTATTATTAATGTCACTAATACTGCCAGACTGAGGCAGTTCTCTGAAACCACTCGAACAATTCGAATTACATCCTCTCGTGACCGAAACACACGAAAAGTTCACGAGAGGATTAATAGCGGTTTCTAACTCTTTTTAATAATACATTTTCTGTGAGGCACTTCTCATAGGCATTTTCAATAGTCAATTTCAAACACATGTTTTTAAGAGTCATTTTAACATAGGCATTTTTAAACAGACGACTTTTAAGCCTTTAAACTGTCCACCCACTCATTGAACACAGTTACACACAAAAGAAGTTACCTTACATGTTCGTTCGTCGTCTCGCCGTGATTGCCGATTGATACCGACGGTTTCGTGGTGTCTCCTTAGCTGTGGCCGATGTTGACGCTATTCCACCTGTGGACAAATCTTATCCACAGGCAGAAGAAAAACGCAGAGACGCTTTTTCTTCAGAGAGTTTCAATCATTTATTCATTGTGGGGGGGTTTCCATTCGCTTCGGATCCTCATTCATTCAATCTTTCTGCTGGGGAAATTCGACGATGCCCGGGACATTATTGCTGGATCTCCAAGAGATACAGTTCTTATCACGAATTACATACTCGATTCGTCCGGGGCCGCTTCTAACCCAACTCAGGACCCACCGAGAAAGTCGACCGCCTAGCTCGTTACCAAACTCCTGACTCATTTGTAAAACTCAATTTCTCACCAGGGACCCGTAACGTCAGAGCCCTGACCTTTCAACAAATTCCATAACTGCACTCAGATTGCCTCTGTGTTTAACCTATGACCTCATCTCTTGTCACCTGTCATTGTGACCGTGAGAAAACAACCCTGCACCAAGCTTGTACGCGGTGACACCGTCACAAATCGCGCAATTCAAGCGATCTTTCGTATGTCCATACATGCGTCCCAATTCATCAATACGCCCAAATTTTGTACTTAGTTTGCACTTAATTCTATTTCTTTCACACTGTCCACAATTCATACTAGTTGATTTACCCGTTTAAAATACAGGGCCCGTCATAATACAACAGTAGTAGCAGTAGTAGTAGTCGCAGTAGTAATAGTAGTAGTAGTTACATTAACAAATGGTGGAACTAACGTAATATATGTTTCATGTGTCCTCTGTTATAAGTTTTATTTTTCATGTGTTTTTAAATGTGTTTTTTAAAGGGTTTTTTAATGTTTGTGAATTGTGTAAAGGATATTGATGCTTTCACTCTAAATGTCTCTTGGTGTCCTTAGTATATGCCATTGAGAAACAGACATATTGTGAATCCTGTATATATATAAAAAACAAAATTTAGATATGATTCCTAATTTTGTCTCAAACGATCGTACGCCTGACCATTGTTGACTTTGAATTCTTGAAACTGTAATAAATAATGATCTATTTATTTATCACTACCTATTCTCCTTCTCTCTCTCTCTCTCTATCTCTCTCTCTCTCTCTCTCTCTCTCTCTCTCTCTCTCTCTATATATATATATATATATATATATATATATATATATATATATATATATATATGTGTGTGTGTGTGTGTGTGTGTGTGTGTGTGTGTGTGTGTGTGTGTGTGTATCGTGGCAGCATTTTTTCCTTAAGACACGTATTATTAAAAATAACCGACTACTCTTGTCTGGATATTTTTGTATTGATCCCTGCTATTAACAAGATTAATTTTAACACTAGTACTAATATACTTAAATGCTTATAATACCTAATAAATATAGTTTCATATTTAAATTTTCCCGCCATAATTAATTATAAATCTCACTCCAGGTCTTTACCTGATTGACATTATTCCACTGAAGATGGACCCAGATGGGTCAGAAAGTACTCTGGACCAAAATGTAAATTACGGCAGTTTCATCAGCCAATTCTCATCCGAGATTAAGACTTTAATCCGGAAAATTGAAGGGATCAATACAAAAATATCCAGACAAGAGTTGTCGGTTATTTTTAATAATAATATATATATATATATATATATATATATATATATATATATATATATATATATATATATATATATATATATATATATATATATATATATATGTATATATATATATATATATATATGTATATATATATATATATATATATAGTGTGCAGAGTTGAATGGTTTCGAAGGGAATCCGAGTTCTTCCGAGTTCAATGTACTTGTTAACAAAGCAAGAATAAATTTAAAAGAAATAAACTAAACACACATTAGGGCTGTCCGCAATATAATTATTTCGACCTAGGTGGGTCTCATCAGACGCGTACACAGCTACATTTCAGAACTGAAGGTGCATTCAGTTCCGAAATGTGGCTGTGTACGCGTCTGATGAGACCCACCTAGGTCGAAATAATATATATATATATATATATATATATATATATGTATATATAAAATGATGTATATTCACTTACGCGAGCATGTTATATTTTAGTGTTATTAATGAGTGTATTCTCGGATATTAGCATGATGATAATTTTTTTCTGTTGTCAAATTGCGCTCCGAAATGTGAAATGGTACGGGAGTCTTAGTGTAACTCATGTAAGATTGCTTTGCTTTATTATTACCAGAAGAAATGCAATCTTCAATAAGAAAAATACATTTATAAATAAAATTACACTTATTTAGTGGGTTGCTTAACATTATCATTGCAGATTAAAAATTGGATTCTTTTACCTTTAATTTTTCGGGAAATGTTTTTGTTCATTTAATGTATGGTGAAAATTGCATTTAGTCTCGATGAAATATATATACATATCATTGTTATTACAGAGCCTGCGCAATTCAACTTCAGAGCTGATGGAAGGCTCTGTGTATGTATGGTTTCAACTTCAGAGCTCTAGGGGTCCCCTTACTTTAAATGTTATCGGACAAAATTACATGAAGTAGCTTTTTAACTGTAACAACATATTTTAAAAAAAGAACAACTTTACAGCGCATGTGCTTTAAACTTAAATTCCGTCAAACGTTTATCAATCACTATGATATTAGATTATAAAATGTGTGTTCTTTATTTTATATATAAAGTAGAGTCAGTCGATTGGCAGTTTATTTGACATAAATAGCTTTTTAATACAAGGTACATACTTTCGATATAAACATATGGTTGTTAATCGAGAATTTTCTTAAATAATGTTTAATATATAATCAACGTTATCAATTTTAATATTTAATCCGCTCGTTATTTCATTTTGGATTGGTATAATTATAGAGGAAAGGGAACACTCTCACACTTGTAACTACTCTTTGGCTAAGATCAAAGTGTAGTATCTGTTCCGATGGATACTGCACCCCATAGACTGGTATTGTCTTGGCCTTCGGGGCTTGATTTACGCCGGTCTATGGGTCTGTCCTGTGCAGTTCTAGGAGGTCCACCCTCCCAGGCTTCGCCTCCCCTCTTTGGGGAGGAGTAAGTTTATTGCTTACTGCCTGAGGCGCCCCTACCGGGGAATGCCGACGGGGCTGCCCAGGCAATTTTTAAACCCCACTTTCCCGACCCGACCTTGGGTCACTTCTTACTTGTGGGAGTAAGATAAAAACTGGCCTTGTGCCTAACTCCTGGAGAGGAGTAAATCAATACCCTTCCAGCCACTCCTTTGAAAATCAGATGTTATTTAATGACAAATACATTTCATATACACTCGTTTTTTTGTTCATTAAATCGTTTTCGTTGGTTAATCCACCAATATTTAATCAGTCGATATGTTTCTTCCAAATTACTGGAAATTTGTTTTTAAACGGAGTAAAATAAAACGATTAGCTTGCATTAATAATTCCAGGAATAAATGTTCTGTTCGAAATTGATGTTGACGCCTTTAAATTGACAATTCATCAGATGTAATACGTAAGCGAGACCAACAACAATCATATTGAGATATTGAAATACCTCCCCAAAATTCAGACAAAAAAAGACATCTTTTTTTTTTTTTAAGAAAGACAATTCCTCCATTTTGAAGTCTTCGAATTCTCGTGTTACATTCGCTCGCTCTTTCACGACATTTCTCTCTCATTCTCCCCTCTCTCTTTCTCCTCCTCTTTCTCTCTCTCTCTCTTTCTATCTCTTTCTTTCTATCTCTTATTCCATTTTTCTTTTGCTAATTCCCTCTTTTTTATTTACATTTTTGGAAAGATAATTAATTGAAGGAATATATCATTCAAATTGGTTTTGCATGAGGCGATCCACAATTAACCAATCAAAACTTCCTAAAATTGAGGTAATGTTTGAGAGCGTGTACCTCCTATGACTGAGCCGGACCCAATCTCACTTCGACAAAGTAGGGTCTGATGCTTTAGTACAGTACCTAGGTTGTCCGAATGATTGCCAACGCGAACCCCGGCTAGCAAAAAAAAAAGACTGGTCACGTGTGCGTGTGTGCATACTTTAAATAAAAGGTATTTGTTGAATGCGTCGGTCGAGTGAAGATAGAGAACGTCTCGAATTTAATTGATGAAAGATAAGTCAAGCATTAATATTCATTTCAACAATTGAATTGAAAGAATTGGTTGTACAGCAACGTATATTTTTCGAATAAAAATTAGTAGCACTTTATTACATACTAGCAGGACCCGTGTCCCGGCGTTGACCGGGGAAATATAACAGCCTGATTTTAATTTTTAAGTTAAATGAATAGATTCAGAAAATAAATCATTTCACTGGAAGTAATTTAGGTAATTAAAATTAGATTTAACATGGAGCTGTGCCCTAGCGTTCTTGTGTTTGTTCCAACAGATGTCTCCTTTATAGTGGTAAAAGTTATTCGTACAAAGCTCTTGAACATCCTACATAAAACTGCCCATGGGTAAAGCAAGGTGAAGTCAAGTTTAGACCCACCACTGCCAATGATTGTCCTTGGAACTTGTTAATTGTCATGGCAAATCACAATTTAACTGGGAACTGAAGCCTTTTAAATTTTATTGCAGAATCCGACGGAATAATGGGTATTCTGGGAAGGAATGTCAGTTTGCCCCTTGCCACACCATTTAGTATTACAGCTTCTATCACATGAGGTTGCATGCATTTAACACAGTCTCGTTCCATTACATAGCCTTGGAGCATGAAGATTCCGGAGTAACATAATTGGGCATCCAGCTTTCAGCTGTGTGTTGGCATACCAGGCAATTCTAATGAATCTAAAAATTCTGTAGGGTATTGTACAGCCTGGACGCGATCGAGAATAGAATCCACAGAAGTGAACGTTACAGTTTTAATGTACTTCCACAAATATGGCAATTTAATGCAAGCATTAAGCTCATCAGGGGGACTTCTACGTGGAACAATAGGAAGCGTTTGTCGGAAGTCACCTGATAATAATAGTGTTATGCCACCCATAACAGCATCACGTCTCTTGAGATCACGCAATGTTTTATCTAGAGCCTCGACCGCTTGTTTATGTGCCATTGTACATTCATCCCATACGATGAAGGAACAATTCTGTAAGACTTTGGCTGAATATAAGGCCACCTTGCTGATCTTCTTCAGTATTAACTACAGTACGAAAAATATGAATTTGCTCATTATTTAGTCGTGCGATACCATCTCGAACAATTGATTTCTTTTAACGCACGGATAGCCTGGAACTGGCTTACCCTGTAACCGTCGCTTGAAGACCTTAGTTTTAGTGTCCCAGGTATAATAAACTGGAACTTCTCAGTACAAAAGTGTACGTGCCAAAAAAATCTGTTTGACACAATGTGAAGAAAGTTGTTAGAGTGGTTGAAGGTGGATTTGCAACTCTATTTGCTGCAGTACTTTCAGTAAAGTATATACGCTGTCCATTTTCTAGACGAACTGATAGGGGGATGATGTATATGTATGTGAAAGTTAAGTATTCTCCAAATGGCTTCATTGGTTGATATGTAACGCCCCGTATCGTATATCTTAACTTCATCATGAGCATTACTTTCAATTGTGAAGATAGCTTGATCACTACCCTTATTTACATATTTACAAATGTGTTTTATTGATTTCATGCTGTTGCAATATTCAACATTGATATGTGCATCAAAAATCTCACAAAGCAGTTTATTATGTGGTACAACCCATCGGTTATCTACAGGAACTGTTATGTTGGCAGGTAGGGTAACTGTCGTCTCAAAACCTCCAGCTGCCACCAAGCACAATCAAGGATTTGGTTTACCCGACTCAAATTAAACAATAGCAAGCAATTAAAAGTAAAGAGGATTGTCTGCATGTAATGCTATAACAAAAATGTTTTTTTTACTTATTGTTATGCCCCCCCCCCCTACACATGGTGGACCGTACATTTGCTCGCCAGAAGGTGAATCGTAACGTATTTCCCGGTCGACATCGGCATTTTGCTCACGTGACTCAATCGCAATCATGAAAAAAAATAGAGAATAGTCTTCATTATTAAAAATAAGCATATAATCGTAATTTTACTGCCCCCCCCCCCATCCGAATACAATTTGTAATGCTCTGCAGCCTACATTAATTATTTTTTTGTTTTTAATGTTAAACATTTGTCAACACGGTAGCACGGGGGACTTAAAATTCTATCAGAATAGTCAATAGTGATCGTATAAAACGAAAATTTATAATGTAAAATGAAAAATGCAGTCTGGCATTTCAGGTTGACTCGTTGGAATGAAGTTGTTGTAACTTTATGTAAATAAGGAAAACGTAAATGTTTTTATTAATTGTTAGAGTTGAATTATATTTTGAAATTATTATAATATGAAATATCAGAATTATTCAATTTTTGTTTCGTATCGTAGCATGTATTCGATTGTGAAGGTGGTCGGATTAATGTAATCAGTTATTCGATTACTGTGAATTGTTACGAAAGAAGAATAACGGAATGATATTCGTCTAATCTGTAAGCGCGGTGGTTTGTTATCTTTCTTTAAAAAATGTATCTAATCGGTTTGTTTGTTTTGTTACTTGTCTCAAAGTATTTAACGGTGAGGGAATTCTTCCCAAATAAGTTAATCGATTTCGACCATGTTTGTTTTTATGAAGTAAAACTTTCGCAAAGTAGGTAACAGTGAATTTTAAAACGAAAATGTTATGATTTTAGATCTCGTTTTGATCTGAAGACGCCGTCATACTGTCTGGCATGTGTTACCATGGCGACCGCCACCCAAGTCGGCCTTGTTTACATGATTCCCGACCGTGTTGGTTGTTCATGTGCTTTGATCCGTGTGGCCAAAAAGTTTCACATAAAAACAGCTGGGCCCAGTGAAGAAGAAGGTTTTTTTTCCTTATACAGGAAGGAGAGATTATGAAAGGGGAGGGGAAGAAAATAATCTCGGATCATCCAAGAACTTTAACAGTGACGCTCGGTTCTTCTCCAGCAACAATAACAAAAAGAAGCAGACTTAATCCTTCAACACTAACAACACCGAACATCGCCGACAACATAGCGTCTGCTACGGCAACCAATTCAACAACATAAACTATTCGTACTACTGCTACGACCATGCCAGTCCTACCAACGTCAAACATTCAACAACAACTATTTGCACTACTGCTATGACCGCGTCGTCTTACTAACGTCAACTTGCAACAACAACTATTTGCACTACTGCTACGACCGCGTCGTCTTACTAACGTCAACTTTCAACAACAACTATTTGCACTACTGCTACGACCGCGTCGTCTTACTAACGTCAAACATTCAACAACAACTATTTGCACTACTGCTACGACCGCGTCGTCTTACTAACGTCAACTTGCAACAACAACTATTTGCACTACTGCTACGGCCGCACCGTAATTCCTAACCAACGTCAGACTTACTGTTACTGCTACTACCGCTGTCATTATTAAGACGAAATACGTGATATAAACAATTTGATTTCTCCGATATTACGCACGGAAAATTCTTTCCCATTGTTTAAAAATAAAGCTTTGAGTTCCAAGTTTAATCCTGAGTTGTCTATTACTATCTGCTTGTCACCATACGCTTTCTATATGATAACAAAAATATATAATTTTCATGAATAGTCAGTGATTTATTTATTGTATGATTGAAAAGTTTCTCAAAATAGTTAACAGTGAATTGAGGCTTGCGAAGAGTAAACTAATTGAAAAGTAAGTAATACATATAAAATCGAATAAGAAATGTTGTACTTTCTGTCAGAAGTGTACTAATGTATTTATTAGTACAATGAAGGTGAATAAATCGTCGTGTTTGCGATTGTCATTGTGTTCAGTTTAATGTAATCTGTTATTCGATAACGTGTAAATGCTATGTAGCAAGAATAATAGAATGTCAATCGCTTTATCCGTAACAGGTTTTTTGTAACATAGTACGCTAGTATTGTAGCAGCAATTTTAAGAAGTGTAGTAGATGAATGTATAACGGAAATAGTAGAACAGGAACGGTATATTACCTGAAGAAAAGTTTGATCGTTAAGGGGAATCGGCATAATTGTTTAAGGGTAGTGAACCTGGCAGGCGTATCGTGATCTGTAGTTGCTGGTTGAGGCTTATAGTAGAAGCCTTAAATCTTTTTTGGCGGAAGTGAGGTAGTCAGATGTATTGAAAGGAAGCGTCTGTTATATTTTCTGTGCAACTTATGCTACTGTGTGGTGAAGTGAAGGCATATTTAACGTAAATAATAAGTTGTAAATTGTGTGAAATTATCCGTTGTGTATTTGTTCCCGGTGTAGACTGGTAGCGTGGGAGGAGTAAAATGTTAGAGAGAAATGTTCTTGCTACTACCTGTATGGTGTCTGGTTTGGGGAGAGTGACTGAGTGAGGAACGAAAGTAATAATTTGTCCGAGGTGGATGTAATAGTTTAGAGTTTGCTAAGAACACGCTCGAGCGAATAAGTTTGATGTTGTAGTGATTGTAGTAACCTATTGAGTTCAAGTTTAGTTTCCTATTCGACGCGAAGGTACAGGGGAAAAAACGTCTTTACTTTATATATAAGATTAGCTGGACCTCGCCGGCCTTGCCCGGGAATCTTCTTACATTCATTTTTGCTGAGCTCTTTTTCTATTTAAATCGTATAAATTGTTTTTTAACACTTAAATTTAAAAGTAACTACAATTCCCCGTGACCCGTTGTGTCAATATTTGTTATATATTATTAAATATAATATAGTCAAATCAAACCGAATGGATTTAATAAACAAAACGATGAGTTGAAGATATCTCTAAATGCTTTATTTTTTAAATTTATTTCCTACAATAAAATATTATGTTAGATTATGGATGGTAGATCCACTAATATAAATTTTGACAATTGTGGATTTGTACGGCCACAATGACATACCTGTGCGTAAAACAACAACGTTCTCAGAGTGTATTCGCGATAAATTTGATATCGGGGCCAGACTCAAAGCGATGTGTGGATAAGATCACCCGCGGATATGGTGTCACGTGAGAACACAGAGAAAGAGAATGATTAGATTTAAAAAAAAAAGACTATTGTAGAACCTCAAAGCAGACAGTCGGTTAATAAGATGCTTTAAAACAAAAGAATGTGAGAATCGCATGCGGCGAGGAGCGCCGATCTGCATGTCTGTCTGACTATTTGTCTATTAGTCTATCAATCTATATGTCTGTCTATCGATCTATAGTTAAGTTAGGAATATGACTGTCTATCTCCTTCATGATTAAGTGTAGATTGTATTGGTAACATTTTAGACATTTTTCTCTAAATAAATCTTAATTCCGAATCTCTGTCTTAACTTAATTCTTCTGCGCAACAAAGTTATTCGAACAATGTGCCCTAGTCGCACACACGGCACGGAGAAGAAACTGACAACAAGGATATACGTAGCAGCGACGAAGAAATAGGGGACACAAGTTGAGATAACGAAACGACGACACAGCCACAAAGAATGAAAGAAGTACGCACGCATATAGAGAGACATCGACGAAATAGATAAAGAAAATGGTAACGCATTTATTCGATTTAGAGAAATAAAAGAAATGGAAACATAACACTTACAACATAAGTATTCGTGAACAACTATAATGACAATGTATTTTCAAATCTACATAGAAGAAAAAAACATAAAACAAAAGAATTTAATTTGTATAACGTCAAGATTCGAGATGATTTACACTACGGAATTAAAGTTTAGCGACATTTAAAAACGGTTTATTTACAAATTGGTAAAGATTCGAGCGTTCACGATTAATTATTTACGATTAGAAATTAAAAGACGTTATACAAATTAAATTTTTAATATGTTCTAACCTAAACCGAAATCTTCGTCCTACATTTTCGTCTTTTAATTTTTAATCGTAAATAATTAAACGTAGTTTTTAATCGTGAACGCTCGAATCTTTCATCATATATTTTTACCCATAAAGCTCACATTCGAAATTTTAAACGAGATGATTTATTTGTTTAAATAGTAAAAACGAATTTTATATATATTTTTATATTTTTATATTGCTGCATATATAAAAAAATAGTCAAATTAATCTTTTACTTCTGTCACCCCTCCTCGATTATTTTAACATTTACCTCCTTTTTTACATAGACTAATCAAAAAAGTGAATTTATCTTTTTAAGACGATGATCAATTTCTCTCATTATTTGTTTTTTTGACGTGGTTGTTTATACATCTGAGGAGACCTAATTAAGGGGTCGAAATAAGTTATAATGTGTACAACCTTAATGTGTGTATAGTTTTTTCTTTTTATAATTCTCTCTCTCTCTCTCTCTCTCTCTATATATATATATATATATATATATATATGGGAAATGAAAAAGGAAAAACCAAAAAGGATGTTTTTTATGTGTTCATCAACGTTTCGTCTTTATTTGTAAGACTTCTTCGGGGTGATAATATTAAGAAAAATGTCATGCATTAATTAATATTATCATCCTGAAGAAGTCTTACAAATAAAGACGAAACGTTGATGAACACATAAAAAACATACTCTTTGGTTTTTCCTTTTTCATTTCCCATTACGTCGGATTACCTTCATCCTTCCGTTCTCATATATATATATATATATATATATATATATATATATATATATATATATATATATATATATATATATATATATATATATGACCTTTAATAATATTGGCGAATTGGCCATTATTACTAAGAAATAGGGAAGCCTTTATTACTAAAATAAAAAAAACACGAGTAGGGGTTGGCATGTAGTCAACCTCGCACTGGCTACGAAAATGATAAACAGCAAGATTGTATTGAATAGTGGGGGTACCATCCTTACGAAAAAAGGGAAAATACTTCGAGTCCTAAACACCATTAACACGCGAGATACGACTGGAGCAATTTTATGTGATAATTCTTGACTTGTGGTGCCAATCCATAGCAATTTCACATAAAAGGGGCATTTGTGTTGGGTAAAATATTGTCCCCCTTTAAATACAGCGATCTTGCCTGTAATACATCTTTCAATGGTGTCTAAAGGATAACCATTGGAAGAGAGGATTTCTGTTATTCTTTTAAGTTCTGCATCTATTTTAAAACTGGAGCAGATCGACAATGTCGGATGGACTGATGTTTGATTTTTCTGATTTGTGGGGCGACTGAATCCCTACTGGCCTGTAAATGTGGGTTTTCTCTATGCGTTGATTAAAAAGCATTTGTCGGATCTTTCGACCAAAACGGTTTAGAATGCTAACGAGTCGTTATAGCGTCGACGACTACCATGACAAAGAGTCGACCGAAAGACCTCTAGGTAGCAATGACATTTTTTTTCTCCTCCGTTCATTAATTGCTTTTTATTTAACCATGTTACTAAAGTAAGACAAAAAGTTTAAAAACAACAACAAAAAACAGATTATTGATCCGCTCTATTCGTGTTTTATTTTTATTTCGATAATAAAGGCCTCCCTCTTTCTCAATAATTATTGCCACTTCGGGCGGAAAAAAATTAAATTAGATTTAAAAATAAATGGAAGAAAATTTATAGATATATATAATAAATCTTTTTTAAATATAAATACTAATACTGGCACATAGATGAACTATGGATTCCAAGCAAAATTTAATAATAATAAAAAAAAAATAATTTCAGATCAATTTCATTTTCTGCTGAATAACTCTGATTGGCAACGACCTTCGTTTGAATTAAGGTTGAATACACATCTGACGAAGGGATATTATACCGAAATATTATTATACGCAACTTCCATCTGATCACCCCGGCGCAAGTAGGATTATTATATAATATATATATATATATATATATATATATATATATATATATATATATATATATATATATATATATTGTATTAATGAAAAAGTGGAAACAACTTAACTCATTCAATCATTATGTGTTAATTTGCTTCAGTTTGTGTCTATCCGTTACACCTCTGTATTGTATTGCCTTCTATTTTGCCTTTATATGCACATTAAACAAGGCTTCAAGCTAACTACATCAAGACACTTTATTCCAAGAACTTTTTACTCTTTGTGAATTTTTCTGATGAGTTTGTAGTGTTGCAGAGGCGATATTATCATAAAAATGTTTTCTGGCACAAGACAAATGAAACAGACCGTAAAAATATATCTCACAGAAATGTTATGTTTTTTTGAGAATGTGAAAAAATAAAAATAAAATTAATAAAATAAAAACATGGTTATTGGTTCTGCTTCGGAATTCTCACCTTCACACACACACACACACACACACACACACACACACACACACACACATATATATATATATATATATATATATATATATATAATAAAAAATAAAATATAGAATAAAATATAAACTAAAAGTAAACTTTTAGTAAATAGCACCTATAGTGAAATTGTTTAAGCTCAATATACGAGATAGAGCAATTATAAAGGTAGAATAAATAAGAGTGCTAAACATGTACAAAAGTCCAGATTTATTTAAAACTTAGATTGTTCAATGCAAGGTATATTCTTTGATAAACTAATGTTTATTGTTCTTTCCTTAAGCCAAGACTTTTCAAAGATCGAAATCTTATCATCAGAGGAGATATGCAGATAGATAAGTTGGCTTTGGAAAAGCCAAAGTTCAAACATTTTAAAAAATATTATTAAAAATGGAGTGAAAAGGAGTTCGTGTGAAAAATATATGGGATTTGTCCAGATGGGAATTGTCCGTTACTAAAGTGTCCAATGAAAAGGATATTTTGAAGAAGGAGCAAAACAATTGTTTTCGTAGAGGCAGTATGGAAAGGTGTTCAAAATGAAGTAACTCCAGTGGTGAGAAGTCAAATTTAAATCGTTGATGGAGCGCACTTAGACGGAATAAATAATATATATATATATATATATATATATATATATATATATATATATATATATATATATATATATATATATATATATATATATGCTGATTTCATCTGGTATCTGGATTGCTTACTTACATATTATTATTTGTAGCTGGACGCTGGCTTAGCTGTAATCGTTATATACGAACAACGTTGAATACTCATAGTATTTTTTTGTTAATTCAGCAAAGATCATCTCCGGTCGGTAATGTTATTTTTATCACCAAATTCTTTGAAATTTTTATTACTATGTATTTTGTCTATACGCTCCTTACGACAAAAGCCGTAAGCAGGCTTCTGAGGGCCACTCCTACTAAACACAAACTGAATAATTAATTGCAGGACAATTTCAGAAGTGTTTCTCTCTCAGATCATGCGTTCACGATCGACGAATCAGTGCATTTAGTATACCTCATCGCCTCCTTTACGATGGAACCCAACCGAGTTTTATCTTGTTCGGATCGAGGGTCGCGTCCCCCGATTATAAGCGTGTACGTTAAATCAAGCAATGTTGCATGCAAAGACAGAGTAATAATTAACAAACAAGATGAGGTAGTTAAAATAACGTTTATTGAACGTGTGTGTACGTGGAATGATGACGTGTGTGATGTATGCATGTATGTCGATGGAAAAACAGTTCTTGAAAAGGTATAAGAAGAAATGAATCCGGCGTGGGAAAAGTCTTTGAAAGCCGTACATAAAGAAAATGAGTTGAGAACTCTTACCGTTGTTTGACCACGTGTTGACGGAAGAAACGTGTGTTGGTAGTTGTTTTGCCGAAGCCAGTTGAAAAGACAAGAGAGAGTGAAACGAAGCGCTGTGTCAGCGTCGTTCTGCCGAGGCCGGTTGAGTAAAGAAGAGAGTGATTTTCCGTTTGCACCTGGTTTTTATAGTCAGAAGGGCAGATAACTCTGGTGTCGCTTTTCAGCGCCACCTGTCGGTGAAAAAGCGACACCTAACGGCCAACCGGTGTGGTTATGTTTTGAAAAGAGGAGGTAACTGCTACAATCTATATATACTACTAACATTCTGATGATGTTGTTAGTCATTTCGCTGCTTGTCACCATGCACACTTTTCATCTGTACATGGATGTTTTAAATGTTGAAGGGAAATGTGAATAAAGTAAATAACGGTTGAATGATAACAGAAGTAGTGAGAGGAATGGAATTATGGAAATAATTTGAAAAGGAGAGGAAAGTGGTGAGAGAGGGAGTAATCGAGAAAGGAAGAAGAGAGAGAAGGGAAGAGAGAGAGATAAAAAAGAAAAGAAACAGAGTGGTGAGGGATAGTGAGAGAGAGGTGGATTCTATTATGACATCATAAGAAAGTTTCTTAAATCATACTCGTTTCAAAGCAGCAGTAGTTGTGACTGTGAATTTTCAAATATGTATAAAAAATATTTTGGATTTCCAAATATTTATGAAAGTTTTGTAATTTCCAAATATTTATGAAAACATTTAAGAATCTCCAAATATTTGTGAAAACATTTTGGAATTTCCAAATATTTATGAAAAAAATATTTTGGAATTTTTAAATATTTATGAAAACATTTAAGAATTTCCAAATATATAATGGTATATATAACAAATACTGACCTAATTGGTCACGGATGAAAATTGTTTATATATTTTCCGCTAAGCTTTCTAGATAATGATCATTAGAGCATGCTTAAATTCATGTGATGGTTTAGTAATTAATAAATCTTCAATACCAGCTTCCAAACAAAGTGTAGATCCGTGTTTCCAAACTCTAATTAAAACAAAGAGAAAAACAACAGAAACAAATAAATTCAATATAATTAGTTTTATTGACAATAATAAATAAATAAAATCTACATAAATCGAGAATATACTTTACTAAAATATACAATCCATCACATTTTCTCTGTATATATATATATATATATATATATATATATATATATATATAGTAAGCAATGAAAATATATATGGCAATCAAGCTACACAGAGGCTCCCGTGTTTCATTCCCGGGGGGAATCGTCAGGCTAAAGGCATTTAGCCTGACGATTCCCCCGGGATGAAACACGGGAGCCTCTGTGTAGCTTGATTGCCATATATATTTTCATTGCTTACTATATATATATATATATATATATATATATATATATATATATATATATATATATATATATATATATATACATGTTGACTAGAGCACTTAAAAGCCCACTTTCGTCTATTTGTCTTTTCATATGTGAAAAAGCTAATAATTATACCAAAACGCCAGTGGCATGTAGATTTGTTACTAAAGACGACAAAAGAATGATTATAATTAAGTAAGATATCTGTTCTTTGAAAGAGGGTGAGTTTATTTTTGGCTTATTTATAGTAAATCCATTCAATTTAAGATATGTTTCCCCCAAAATAAAATAAAAACAAATTGTTACATTTATTTCTTAAGTAAATGTCAACATAAATAACAACGCAGTTTATATAACATAGTGGTTTTTGTCAGTTGCATTTTACTTTATTTATAAAATAAAAAATAATATTTTCGAAATTAAGCTGAATTTACTTGCGACGAATAGCCTGTTACATAGTATCAAAGTTTTACAGATATCTCGAGGATATAACCTCCTCTTCAAAGTCTCTTTTTTTTTTGAAATGGATCTTAATATTTTCTCAATTTAGTTGAAACGTAATAATAATATTTATACCCATTTTATCTACTGCCATAAAAAAAAATGGTCATTCCTTTATAGATAACGAAGAGAGATTTGTTCGGCAATTAAGGTATCACATCTTTCACGGCATTAATCCAGGAAAGGTAATACGAGACTTTGGTGAAGACCGCTAAACCAGTGTCACATTTCCATCCGTATGACACGACACCGACAAGTACTTGGCTGCCATCAACAGCGCTTTTGCACATCAATGGACCCCCGGAATCACCCTGAAAAAGAAAATAGAAATTATATTACACTAGATTGTAACAAGATTTCCCCGGGGGCATCGAGAAAAGCAGGATAGTGAATAGACATTAAATATGGTTACGAGATGTAGGTAAGGCGTGTGGGTAGACGTCGCGTTTGGAATGCGACAGTGATTGTTTTGAGAATTACAAGGTTGAGACTCAAATATAAATTGTAGACATTAGATTATTTTGAAGTATGCTGACTAAGCAATGTATATATATATATATATATATATATATATATATATATATATATATATATTTTATTTTATTCCATTAGTTGCGACAAAACAAGTTTTGTTTCATTGGTGCAAATAGCGACCAACTCATCGGGCGGGCGAAGGAATTCAAATGGCATAAATTTTAACTTCAACTTTAACGGGAGATTGAAAATTGAAAATACATTGGAGGGGGAGGGGGACAGAGTTGGGGCTTTGTCTATAACGGTGACATGGGACATGAGAGGGGAGGGGGGAGGACCCCTAATGGAATAAAATAAATGGAATAAAATAAAAAAATATATATTTTGCTCTGAATTTTCATTGAGCACTCTCATAAACCCGGTTTCAACTTCCTTCGGATTCATACCCCCTGGATATTTGTAACAAGTTAATTATATATATATATATATATATATATATATATATATATATATATATATATATATATATAAAAACAATTACAGAATTACGACGCCGTTAGAGAGAGAATCGTGGAAACCATTTAAAAAATAGACTTGACGATCAAAGTGAGCAGACGTTCTGTTTTTCTACTCTCCCCTTCCCCCGATGGTGTTTGGGGACTTGACTGTAACTATAAAGCGGAATGTGTAAAAGGAATGTCGACATTTTACATGCAATGAATTGTATGCTGCAACGCCGTTAGATTTGGAGTCCAGTACAGAAGAGGAGAATCTTAGTTATCTACATAGACAGTCTTGTCCGGAGTCTTTTTACTTTCATTTATGTTTCAGTTTTATTTCAAAGCTTGCATTTTTGTTTACCAAATTATTTTTTAAATGGAATTTTGAAAATTAAATTTAATTATTGCGTTATCGTTTGACCATTAAATCATTAATTAAACCAAATTGCCATAAAAATAATTTTGTGAAGGTAATGTTGTTGTGATTTCTATTCATAAAATGATTGGATGTGAATAGCTTCCAAAACTTGTAATCTTCAAAGACTTGCTAAGAATTTCAAAGCCAGAAATGATTTAAGAAAGTAATTATTGGCTTGAATTAATGTTTAAATGTAAACATGCACTTTTTGTGCTCATAAACCAAAAAATTACATTCAAAAATTACATTAAAAAATTACATTCAAAAATTACATTAAAAAATTACATTAAAAAATTACATTAAAAAATTACATTAAAAATTACATTAAAAAATTACATTCAAAAATTACATTAAAAAATTACATTCAAAAATTACATTGAACAATATTTCTCATAATGCAGCTCGTCCTCACAAATGCAATATTGAAATTTGAATACATTAAAAATTATATTTTGGGATATGTTTTCAAATTAATAATTGGAAAAGTAATTCAAGGAAGAATTATGTGTATTTAAAAGAGTCAGACACAAATAGAAATCCGTCTGACATATTGATAATAGATCGGCTGTCTTTCGAAAATGTTAAAATTTAAATCACGTAAATACTTTCGAGATTTTTTAAAGTCTTAAATTTATAAATAAAGATAAGAAAGTAAAAAGCAAGTGCACGCTGGTTGATATTACCCAAATTATTATTTCGTAATAGGATTTAAAAACTTAAAATTGAATTATTGCATTTTTCCTTTTAATTAATTATCTTAAATAAATTAATTAACAAATAATTACTTTATTTTTATTTTTAAATTTTATAAATAACGCTTTATTTGTATTTACACACCGACACGATATCAGATTAGATCATTTTATATGTATAGAGATAGGAGGCTGAATATTTAGAGATGGGTCTTTGCATATACGTGAGAACTACATCCGGTTTCTGGGCCATATATCCAGTCATGAATACGCTTCCAATGAATTACAGACCTAATATTCACAGTACACGTGAATTGGAATAAATATATAGAAAATACTGCCAAGTCTGCTGCAAATAAGGTGGGATCCCTCTACCTGGCTAGAAAAACTCACCTGCCAGTATCCTATATCTCCATAAAGCCACTATCGTTCATGAATGGTGTATTGTTGCCACATCTGGGATGGTGCATCAACTCTAGTCTCTCCCTCTTGGACATGGTAAAAAAGGGTCGCTAAACTAATGAGTCACGCGCTGTCTACCAAGTTTCGGTCCCTGTCCCATCGCCGCAATGTTGCATCCAAGTACTTCAACGCACTGTCCTCCGACGAACCTACTGCACGTTTATCCCCCAACTTAAATACCCCTGTCCAACCCGACTAGCAGAAAAATCTATCCCTTCACTGTAGAGATCCAAAGATGCCGAAAAGAAAAACGTTCTATTAAAGTAGCTTCTTATCTCGAGCCGCTTACTTTGGAATTCCCTCCCTGTTCCCTGTTTCTCCGACTGTATCAACATGCAGAAATTTAAATGTAATGTGAACAAAAAAACTTGCTAATATATCTGGCTCTTAATCACAGTAGTTCTTAACATCTTACTGGCAATATGCATTGTTTGGAATTAAATAAAGTTTTTTTTTTTTTTAATTAAAAATATCGATCTGTTGGTTTTTTGTGTGTGGTTTCTGTCTTTTATTTGGTCCACATTATCTCTTTTTCATTTTATGTGCATTCCCCCACTTTCGAGGCGAGCACGTTTAGACCCCCCACTTTAACATTCCCTAAAAACTATTTAGTGTCGGTTTCCAAAAATACTAATGCGCCTAAAACACACTTGAGAGTTAAAGAAAATTTCATGGGTTTGTATAGAGTAACAAATACTGCATTCACTTTTGTTTAGTATTTCTTTATGTTGCTTAGTATCTGATTTTTGGTCCCCCGATTTATAAAATCGGAAGACTTATGTTTTGAGGCATGTCCGTCCGTCCGTATTTGTCTCCGCAACCATCTATTGAATTTCTCTGAAATTTTGCATGAAGTTGTAACTTTGGTCAGGTTAGAAAGTTAAATTATCCGATTTTTGAAAAAAACATCTGGTTAGCCCCCCAGGGGGTCAAAACGCCCCGAAATGGCAAAAAAATGACATTTTTTGCCCCATAACTTTTTATTCATCCATTCAATTGCTCTGAAACTTGGCCAAAATGTGGAGGCAATTGTTCCTTATAGAGAATAAGTATCGCTGACCTTGGAAAAAATCTGGTTCGCGCCCCCAGGGGGTCAAAAGCCCCCAAAATGACAAAAAATGACCCTTTTCTCCCATAATGTTTTATCCATCCATTCAATTTTTCTGAAACTTGCCCAAAATGTAGAGTCAATTGTTGTGGATATAAAATGAGCATCCTTGATCTCAGAAAAATTCTGGTTCGCGCCCCAGGGGGTCAAAGGGGGGTCAAAAATGCCCCAAATTGCCCAAATGTATTGCATTTTACACTCGCCACATCGAGTCACATACAGAGGGGGACCACGCACGCGCGGCGTGTTAGATTTTGGTTTAAATTAAACACTTTTGAAGCTGAGAAAAAGATAATCTTGAACAGAGCATTGAATATTCAAAGTCAGTTAAGACAAAGAATAAAATGAAACAAATATCTAAAAAAAATATTTTGAATATATTTTTTCTCTTAACACTATATGTCTTTAGTATTTTAAATAATAATAAACATATCACAGGATTCATCAAAGTACTGTACTGTCTAGGGATTGAACACACAACATTCAGATTATGAGACCGTTGTTTAATATATATCCTCCATATTTTCTCCTCCCATACTACAGGCTCCAGATTATGAGATGGTTGTACTTAATACATCCATCACTTTCTATTCTCTCCATCGCTGTTAAATATTAAGGTGATTACGTTCGCTGGTAGGTATTTTGGCTAGTATATCTGCCAGCGATTAGACCTGGTTTGCCGTAGACGAAAAGATCGAGAGCGCTCAACCGGTTGACCTTACCTGTATAAGCCTAAATCGTGAGAAACGGAAGTCGATTATATTTAGTTGAATATGACGACATGCATGCCGAAGTTAAAAATAGACTGTCAAAAAGCTCTAATGCAAAGTTCCGAATACGTTTGTTGAACAGTTTCCGTGGGTCGGGTGGATATGGCTGACTCTGTGTACCGGGTTCGCGCCTCCCGACCGTCTGAAATTGTTACTTCCCTGCACTGATGAGAGCAATGAGCTTGAAACGCTAGCGTCTGTAGGTATAAATAATTTAATATTTATTTATAAATATTATATATATAGAGAGAGAGAGAGAGAGAGAGAGAGGGAGAGAGAGAGCGAGAGAGAAAGAGAGACAGACAGATAGAGAGAAAGAGAGGAAGAGAGATAGAGGGAGAGAGAGAGAGCAAGAAAGGGAAAGATAAGCGAGAAAAATCCGAACTGATAGCACACATTTGAGAATAATGTGGTGGAACGATTGTATTATGTAGAATGCATATAATTAACCGCCTCTCTCTCTCTCTCTCTCTCTCTCTCTCTCTCTCTCTCTCTCTTCCTCTTTCATCTTTGACTTTTAAGCCACGAGACGATCATTTTGGTTGAATAGATCCTTCATCTTCTAAGGGTGTGTTGTTCGAATTGATATCACCATAATGAATGTACGTAATACGCCGGAGGCCATTGGTTTCAGCTAACAGAAATATCGTCAGTCGTGCGAGGAAGGCAGCAATGCACGCACGCATAGCGCCGGCGACCCGCAACGATGGTACGGATTTAATTTGATAACTAATTAATATCAAATCAGTATATGACACCGCGATTTCTTGTTCCATTCGTCCTTCGTTGTTACCTGTTACATCACTTGTAGTAGTGATCGGATGGGCGGAAAGAAAGACACATAAGGAAAGACACACACACGCATATACATCTCGTCATCATGGTCACTGATAATACTTGATGAAAGGATATTTTCAGATTAGCGGTGATTATTTCAATGATAACAAGAAAGAAAAATATAAACACATCGGAATATCAGACAAACATGTCGATATATAAAAAAATGATTACCTTGCAGGTAGTCTTATCGTCAATAAGTCCGGATCCGGCACAAACATGTTGCGAGAGGAGGATTGGAAGAAGTCTAGAACATTTTGATTTCGGCATCAATGGTACATCAGCGCGCAGAAGATCATTGGACGTGGGTAGATTATCTGCGAAATCGGATAAAACAGAGGTTTAAAGTTTTGTAACTTTGTAATCATTGAAACATTAATCTCGTTTTAAATTCAAAAATGTATTCTTCGTAAGCATATCAATAAAGGTTGAATTGGAAATCTTTGTCCTGTCTGTCTGTCTGTCTGTCTGTCTGTCTGTCTCTCTCTCTCTCTCTCTCTATATATATATATATATATATATATATATATATATTAAATTCCCGAAACAGTTTTTCATGGTAAACAACTGATGATCCCTTAATATAGTGTTAGAAATAAACTAATATAATAACTGTAAAAAATAAATTGACTTATTATATGAGTGATTTTCCACTGGAAGACTTGGGACTATAAGTTTTTTTTGTTTTTTTTTTTAATATAGTTTTAATGGTTGAGAAACTTCCGAGACTATATATATATATATATATATATATATATATATATATATATAATCCAGGTAAAGAATCCACAGGGTAATAATCCAAAGAATTTCAACCGGGTTTATAAAAAGTGCTGAATATCAAATAGAGCTTTTATATATGATTATTTTTATTTACACAGACATGTACAAAATCTGCGACACTGGCATGTCGATGTTATCGATCGACAGTTATTATAAACTGAGATCTCATCAGGAAGAGTTAGAATCCGATCTTAACCTTAGATCATATTTGGAAAAGATCTCAGTGTATAATAACTGTTGATCGATAACATCGACATGCCAGTGTTGCAGATATGGTACATGTCTGTGTAAATAAAAATAATCATATATATATATATATATATATATATATATATATATATATTCTCCCTCCGGTCACATATTTTTGCTAGCCGCGGAGGATATCATAGTGAATGACATGAACATATACTACACTGACCGCCTAAAGATGGGGGCAATTTCTGGGAGGATAATATCATGCCAACAAAACAGATGGTATACTACCACCTCACACCAAACGAAATAGGAACAAACATATACTATACTGCCCCTCAAAAGAGGGGGTAATACTTGGGAGGATCGCCCTATAAAAAGAGAAAGTAATGCCTGTGAGTATGGTATCATGGCAAAAGAACATATACTTCACTATCCACCCACCCCCAAAAAGAAAGTAGTCCCTGGGAAGGTGGTCTCATAACAACAGAGCAGATACTACTTTACCCCCTTCTCCAAAAGAATGATGTAATACCGGGGAGGATTACCCCTTCCTCCTTAGAAAAGTGGAGGTAATTCCTGGGAGGACGGTCGTATGACAACAGAACCGATAATACGTTCCGACCCCCATTAAAATATAATACAAAAGTAGATGAAATCAGTTTTTTTTTCATTCATTTTTTTACGTTTTTATGGTAATCTTTTGGCTAAGATCAAAGTGTAGTGTCTGTTCGGAGCATCACAGCGACAGCAGGTGTTTTACTATCGACAAAAATATTGCGTATATATAAGAAAATGTGACAATGAAAAATTACAACAGTATATTACAGAATATTAATTTATTAGAAGCTATTTATAAAATGAATAGGCAAATTAAGAAGACCAAAGGGTGTGTGTCGGTGTTTTCATGATAGGTTCTATTTTAAAGATGTACATTATATCTTTATTTTCCTGTTCCCTGTATATATATATATATATATATATATATATATATATATATATATATATATATATATATATATATATATATATATATATATATATATAGTGTGTAGATTTCAATTTTGTGTTGAGAATCTGAATAACAGAGCTCAATGTAATTTAAACAGAGCAAAACAGAATTATAAAAAAGAAAAAACTATACACACATTAAGGTTGTATACATTATAATTTATTTCGACCCCTTAATTAGGTCTCCTCAGATATATAAACAACTACGTCAAAAAACCAAAAAAATTAAGCAAACGCGAAAATTCCGTGTTGTTCAACAAAGCCTGTTTGAGTAATATATATATATATAATGAAAATATGCTGCCTAAATACACACAATATATATATATATATATATATATATATATATATTACTCAAACATATATATATATATATATATATATATATAAGTTGGGGCATTTATCGTACTAGCGATGGGATTAAAACCCTAAATTGATATTTGCGATAAAAAAGCAGCTTTCTAATATACTGATCATACGTATGCGATTAACGTCGTAAGTTTAACTAATTTGCATACTGCTTTGCAAACATACATCCCATTAATTATCTATTTTTTTGGTCCAGATTTTTTTATTTAATATAACACATAGATCTATTTACGAATATCTTTTTATATTGTGGATAAATGTTTAGAATTTTAGATAAAAGAGTCTTTCCAGTCAATTTTCTTCTATTGTTGCGATTTTTGGTTCGCTCAATTTTCCCGAGCAACGCCGATACACGGTTAGTGTATAATAAATGTGATCACCTTTTTATGATTTATTTAACTATTATGATGTAGTTTAACTTAATAAGTAAATTGTATTACGTTAATCACTGACGTACTGGAAGATCAAAGTGTAGTATCTGTTCCGATGGATACTACACACCATAAACTGGTATTGTCTTGGCCTTCGGGGCTTGATTTACGCCGGTCTATGGATCGGTCCTGTGCAGTTCTAGGAGGTCCACCCTCCCAGGCTTTGCCTCCCCTCTTTGGTGAGGAGTAAGTTTATTGCTTACTGCCTGAGGTGCCCCTACTGAGGAATGCCGACGGGGCTGCCCAGGCAATTTTTAATGGCCAGAGTGCTAACTTTCTCGGCGCTGGGTTTTCAAACCACACTTTCCCGACCCGACCTTGGGTCACATCTTACTTGTGGGAGTAAGATAAAACTGGCCTTGTGCCTAACCTCCTGGAGAGGAGGTAAATAAATACTCGGTATTCCGTTAATTATCCGCCGATTCGTGTTTCGCCGTCTACGATCCGTGATAATTATATTTTATGAATATATACGCTCCCCATATTGTGTGGTGGTATGGTTTGGTAGTTTTGTTTTACGGCATATCAACCCTTTTTGGGTTATTTAATGCCGAATCTGGTCATTATAGTAAAAGTTTTTATGCTTCAAGTTCTTTATATCTTCAAATGTTTAATCATCGTTTTTGGTTTGGTAGTTTTGTTTTACGGCATATCAACCCTTTTTGGGTTATTTAATGCCGAATCTGGTCATTATAGTAAAAGATTTATGCTTCAAGTTCTAAAAATAAAATAAAAAAGGGGAGGGAGAAAGGGAGAGGGGCTGTTGTTTTTGTTTTTGGTTTTGTAGAACACAATTAAGTTTTACAAAAAAAAAACAACAAAAAAAAAAAAACGTCAATGTAGGTGAATTTCGTCTCAGGGAGCCACAGGGCAGCCTGATCTGGTATCACCAGCCATATTGTGTATTCATACTTGTAAAAACGAGACAATGTTCTTAGTTGGGTAAATGATTCTCTGTAAAATGAGATATTTGTATACGTTCAATTCGCAAAAACAAAAGCAATGATATAAATAAATAACAACATTTATATGCGCTCTACCTCATCCACTTCTAGCGAGTTTTCGCTGGCCCAGTGGTAGGAACACAGCTGCTCGGCTTAAGGGTAAGGTTCGGTATAAGTTTAATTAAGTTTTATGCAAAGGAGGTAACAAGGGGGAAATACCTTTCTAAATATTCAGATATCTCCCATTTTTAAAAGTTTTAACAATAGGTATTAAAACATAAATTAATAAATATTGTTTAAATTTCAGTTTTTGGGAAGTATTTTAAATTATGTTAAATAGGTAGAATGAAAGGGTTAGAAACGAACCCGAGTTTTCATAGACATTGTTTCCAGAATCCAATGAATAGTTTAACAATATAGATATAATTTGAGCGCTGTATATTTGTCTGTAAATGGACTTGCTTCAGCAGAAGAAGGGAGGGGGCGGGGGTATAGGTAATAGATAGTTCCAAATCATACATTATCTGCTTCGATATTTAAGGAGACAAAATAACTTACATCCAGTTCTTCCCCATCCGGCAATGGTGCATTGACCAACGAATGTTTCAGATGGGTCGGCCATTCTGATCGGCTTTATGCACGGCGTGAAAGACACGGATTTGGACAAAGTGAGGACTGCAATGTCATTTACTGAAAATGAAATCGAATCAAAAATTAAAAAATATCAAAACGGCAAATGAGCACATTCAATAAATAGTCAGTCATATTAGGTTCAATTGTATCAAGCATATAATTTCTGTGTATATTTACGACCGATATGCTCCCCCGGCTTCTTCACGTGTATGGTTCATGTATTGATTATTATTATTATTTTTTTTTAATATTTTAATTTTCGGACTCGTTTACCCATCTTGGTTGTTCCTATCAAAACGTTTCGGCCGTTTTGCCCTCCGGCCTTCTCTAAAATCTTCTTGAAGAATCGAAACAAAAAATGATTTTCATTGCTTACACTTTACTGTAGTAGAATGCCGACATTCTTTTCGCACCATCAGCATCACATACACATTTAGATTTCACGCCTACGCTGAAGGGAGCAAAAAGCGGAACGCCCACTCATTTCGACTTCAAGTCTCGCTCTAATTTTTTTTCTCCGATTCTCTCCTATCGCTAACATAACTCGGAAAAGTATTTTTAACATATTGCTCAAGTCGGCATACTTCAAGATACAAACAATTACATGTTTATATTTTAATTTTCGTCTCAACCTCGAAATTATCACAACAACCATAGTCTCATTCCAATTGACCTACATTTCATTACGATCTAGGTTATAATTCTTATTTGCTATCTTGCGTTTTTTCGATTATCACAGCGTAATCTTGTTGCATTCATTTGTTAGATTGTTTTATTGCCTTTGCTCAGGATTGAAATCAAAACCTCAAGATGATCTGCACAATGTAAATTATAAATAATAATAAACATTTATTCTCCCCAAAATACAGACATGTAAAAACGAGTCTATAATTCATATATCCGGTTCCGGTGTGACCAGGATTACAATTGAGACATGCGTTGACCACTGAAAATAAAAATGGAATAACGTCAAAAAAACGCCGCAGTTGGGGTTATATAGAACATGGTTGTTTGCCAGTCCAAACTAATTAACAGAGAGCCCCACTGGAGAATAATATGTTTGAAAAAGTCTGCCCATGTGCTAGGTTGTTCAAAACTAGTTAGCTAATCATAGATATGGATGCCATAATAAAACCAAAGTTAATTTGAACACATCTAGATGCAACGATATATAAGAACGTTCATATCAGACTCCATGCGATTTCTTACGTCACGCCAGGCAGAAGTGTGCAATCATTTTTTAAAAAAATGGCGTCAAAATCTTCAGTTTTATATAACTATGTTTATTTTTATTTTTTAATTTCTATAATTATCAATTTTCAAATTATACATTAAACAAAATAAAGTGAACCGTCGTCGTTGCTAGTCATGGAGTAAAATATTATTGTCAAATCTTCTAATAGAAAACTAATATCACTGTTTGATTTCTCGTAAAATTTTACTTGAGAAAAGTTCTGTTTGCTTTTAATATAGAGCTTTGTTTTCAATTGCACCGCTGTACAGAGAGGTGGATTTATTAGCATTTATGCAGTGTGATAGTAACTTTTTACGAGGGTAAAGCCAGCTGCCCCAAGTGAGGCATTCTGGCTGGATGCAAACATAGCTGAGGACAAATCTGTCAGCATTTCCCGGTAGGGGCACATCAGGCGACTGACAATTAACTAACCGCTTTCCAAAGGACAGTGTAATGTCTAGAATGGTGCACATCTTAGGATCGAGCCAGTAGGGAGACTGGAAACACGCGAGACAGACCCCTAAATGCCAAAATTATATCAAGACGAACCTCGACTGGTATAGCCATCCAGCTTGCAAAGATACGACACCATGATCTTGGACCAAAGTATAAGAAAGAATCTGCGAGTCACCGGACAGAGAGACTTACAGAATAACAGGCAGCATGAAATGGAATTACTTAGATGTTGCCAAGTCTGCTGCCAAGAAGACAGGCCACCTCGATCGGACTAGTAAACTTCTCACACCTGCCAGTATTCAATATCTTTATAAGGCTACGATTTGCCCGTGCATAAAGTACTGTTGCCACATCTGATTTGGTGCACTAACAAATAGCCTCTCCCTTTTAGACAGGATGCAAAATATTTCTAACCTAACAGTTCCCGCACTGTCTGCAAAGCTCCAGCCCGTGTCGCATCGCTGCAGAGTTATATCCCTGTGTTTGTTTTATAAGTACTTCCACGGAATGTGCTCCGATTAACTTATTTCACTTGTATCCCTTAAACTTATAAACCCTTGACTCATCCAACTACCAGCACAATCCCACCCTTCACTGTAGAGGTCAGTAGATACCGGAAGATTTTGTACTTTGATAGATTCTTTCCTCAAACCACTTGCCTTTGGAATTCCCCCTGATCCTTGTTTCCCCGACTGTACTGAAATGTAGAAATTTAAATGTAATATGAACAAACATCTAGCTGCCCAACTCCCCACCTATGTATCTGGCCTTTAAAACAGTAACCCCTTTACGTTTCAGTGGCAATATGCCTAGTCTGGGATGAATGTTTTTTTAAATTAATTAAGAATAATAGAAACAGCACAAATATAATCTAGATTTTCATATTTAGATTTCAGAATCACATTGAAATGTATATTTTTATTTCCCTTGAATTCTAGCATTACTCCGCTGATGAATATTACTTGAAGGAAAATCTACTTAGGAGACAATTCCCACCCCAAACAATAATGCGCGTCTTTATTAGCGATGTTTTAATAAAGGGCGATGCGGTCATGATTTGGGAGATTTCGTATCTCGATGACCAATAGTAAACCAGCTCTAACATTAATAATAACAACAGAGGGTCGTAAACGGTCAAAATACGCTGTTCCTCTCGAGAAGATTTGTGTTCCAAACGATCGCCATGGAGACGAGTGGGGCGATTGGCCTTTCCACGCAGAACTTGTTCAACAGCCTTGATCTATTAATGGCGCGCCACACCGGGGACCACCGTGAATTGACATGGCTTTACGAGCGCCTCTTCGTTGCCACTGTTCAATTAAACACCTTCAGCCTGCTCTCGGCCTCCCAAACTAGTAGGGCATCCGGTGAAACTTCCTGATATTTGCATATTGGTTTTGAAAAAGGGCATGTTATCAATTGCCGTAGTTAAATAAATGTTAATATTAAAAAAATTGTCATATATTTGGGTGATTTTTGTTAAACATGTATTTAAAGTATTCTGGTAAATTCGAAGAAAGTTGAAAGTGGTTGGTGTTTGAGGCAAGTGAGATAACATGAAAGGTTCCGACAACAAAAAGAAAAATGTAGCCCAATTAATCACTATATAATGTAGGTAAATTACTGAAAAGAAAGAAATAATACGTTTCAATTACTTACAAACTGTCTTCCCAATATTTTTATATCGGTTATGCTTAATGAAACGAGCAACTGGGATCCAAGTCGGCATTAACGTTTTGTCCAGAGAACCAATGAGGATATCGGATGAAGTTACATTGCCAGCCCTAGAATAACAACAACAACAGCAATAATAATAATAATAATAATAATAATAATAATAATAATAATAATAATAATAATAATAATAATAATAATAGCAACAACAATGTGGAAAACTTAACGGCACAACTGAGATAACAAATCTACCACTCCCTGAACAATCGTGGACTGCTCCCCGAGCAACAAAAAGTATGCCGGAAAGGGAAAATAAGAACGCTTGATCTGCTATACATAGATCAAAAAATCTTGAAGCAGGTAAAAAGCAGAAGAAAAAAACATAGCCATGGCATGGATTGATTACAAAAAAAGCCTACGACAGAATCCCTCAAGCATGGATAATTGAATGCTTAAAAATATACGAGATACCGTACAGGATTATTAATATCATTAAGAAAGCAACTGGAACATGGAGATTAGAACTGGCAGCTGGAGGACAACAGTTGACTGAGATAAAAATACAGAGAGGAATCTTCCAAGGAGACTCCCTATCACCATTACTATTTAACATAGCCATGATGCCACTCAACTGAATACTCAGGTAATGTGATGTCGGATACCAGTTTACAGACACAGAACAAAGAATAAACCATCTCATTTACATGGACGAACTGGGGTTATTTACAAAAAGCAAAAAAGGAACTGGAACAACGGATAAATACGACCAGAATCTTCAACCAGGACATTCAAATGGAATTGAGAATTGAAATGTGTGCACTGCTAGAGATTAAAAAGGGAAAACTGGGGGCAATAGAGGGAATGGAACTGCCCAACCAAGACGAGATGAGGGAGCTAGGCGAACATAATAACTATAAATATTTGGGAGTTCTGGAAGTAGACACCATCAAATCTATAGAAATGAAAGAGAAGATTTGAAAAGAATATCTGAGAAAAACAAGAAAACTCTTAGAAACGAAATTATATAGCAGAAACCTAGTAAAATGAATAAACACCTGGTCAGTATCACTAATAAGATACTCTGGACCATTCATAAGCTGAACTAAAGAAGAACTCAGGCACCTTGATCAGAAGACTAGAAAATTAACAACTATGCACAACGCACTACACCCAAAAAACGATATGTGAAAAGAAACGAAGGGGGAAGAGGACCGGTAAAGATAGAAGAAATGAAGAAATACATGACCCAGAACACAGAAAGGCTGATCTCCGCAGCAAGAGACACCGTCCCAATGAACAACTCGGGAAGCACCGAAACCTGAAACAAAAAGACAAGAAAAGAAAAGTGGGAAGACAGCTACATGGGCGTTTCATAAGAATGACCAGAGAAGAGACCGACCAACATTCCTGGGCATGCCTAAGAAAAGGACACCTGAACAGAGAAACGAAATCTCTACTGACAGCTGCACAGAACAACGCGATTAAGACTTACTACATTAAACCTAAAATAGGCAAAACCCAAGGAAACAGTAAATGTAGAGTGTATGGACAAGAGACGAATCAGTAAATCACATAAGTGAATGCAGCAAACAAGCCCCAAAAGAATAAAAAAACAGACACGACTGCATGGGGAAAGCAGTACACTGGAAACTATGCAAACGACTGCATTTCGAACACGTGGACAAATATTACAAACATAACCCAGAGACAGTACTGGAAAACGAAATCACAAAATCCTCTGGGACATGGAGGTGCAAACAGATAAACTCATACAAGCAAGGAGACTGGATGTCATAATAAGAAGGGAAAATCCTGCCAAATCGTAGTTTTGTCGTTCCAGCTGATCACAGAGTGAAGATCAAGAATACGGAAAAGTGAAGCAAATACACAGAACTTGCCAGAGAATTGAAAAGGATATGGAGCATAAAGAACATCAATATAATACCAATAATCGTATGAGCACTAGGAACAATCTGGAAAAAAACTGGGATAAATTCGAACCCAGTCACAAATTCACCTTTGACTCTGCATCTCTGTATTCAATCCCTCGGCCACCATGAATTACCATGGGAAAGAAAAGAATTAAATGCTATATAATGTTGAGTTGGCGAACAAACACAATAAGCTAGTCATAGCAGTGTTCTATGGCGGAATTCATAACTTCGCATTATATATATATATATATTTGTTCATGTGTGTGTGAGAAAGAGAGAGTGTATGTGATAATATAAAAGAAACAACTCTTTTATATATTTAAGATCAATTCTGTGAGACTCAATTTCCAAAGAAAAATTAAGCTCAATATTCAATATTTAAACCTTTAAAAAGTTACTTTTTTTAAATTTAAATCACGTTTTGTTTAAATCACGTTTTGTTTAAATCACGTTTTGTTTTCTAGATATTGTGTAGTTTTCATCTGGCAACTATATCTGAAGACGGGGATGTTCATATGATTACTTAGATTTTGGTTGAAATAGGCTGTGAATTTTCCCTCGGAAACTAGTGTAAGATTTGTTATGCTCAAAATGAACATTAAATCACATTATGATATAACTCTGATATATATATATATATATATATATATATATATATATATAATTTAAAGTTCATATTTTTTTAAAGCATCTAATTGAAATTTGATAAAGAATGAGGTAAAATAAATACCTTTGAAGCATTTAAAGATGCGATATCAATTTTAAAAGAAAAATAAATCGAAACCGATTTTTTTTCTTTTAAAATTGATATCGCATTCACGTGCATTCACGTTCTCATATTTGAAAGTGGAAAACAACAACATCCTCTAAGCCCGTTTACACCAACAGAAGCCGGGAAAATCCAAATCCAATAAGATCAGGATATATAGACACACTGAAGAGGCCAAGTTTTCAATTGGCAAAATGATTTGTATCACTATAAACTAAGAAAAATGAAAGTTTATAAAAAGAAAAAAAAATCGGTTTCGACTTATTTTTCTTTTAAAATTGATATCGCATCTTTAAATGCTTCAAAAGTATTTATTTTACCTTATTCTTTATATATATATATATATATATATATATATATATATATATATATATATATATATATATATATAGATAGATAGATAGATAGATAGATAGATAGATAGAAGAAAAAAGAGTGATAAATATGCGACGATTGTCCAAATTTATTTCAAATCTCAATTGTTCAATGCAAGGTGTATTCAGTAATAAACTAGTGTTTATTATTCTTTCCTTAAGCCAAGGCTTTTCAAAGATCGAGATCGTATCATCAGAGGAGAAATACAGATAGATAAGTTGGCTTTCGAAAAAACCAAAGTTCAAATATTTGAGAATATATGAAAATTTTTCGAAAGTCAACTTATCTATCTGTATTTCTCCTCTGATGATAAGATCTCGATCTTTGAAAAGCCTTGGCTTAAAGAAAGAATAATAAACACTAGTTTATTACTGAATACACTTTACATTGAACAATTTAAATTTGAAATAAATTTGGACAATCGTCGCATATTTATCACTCTTTTTTCTTCTATCTCTACCATTGCTCTATCTCGCATATTGAGCTAAACCTCTTCGCAATAGGTTTCATCTAATAAAAGTTTTATTTTTGGTTTTTATTTGATCCTATATATATATATATATATATATATATATATATATCTTCCACACTGATGATTCCATTAGGATGAAACGTATGTGGATAATTATTAAAAAGATATTTAATAATTAAATAATTATTTATAGCCCCTTTTGGATTGACACCTTTAAGAAAATGATATAAGCTGTCTAATCTAAGCTAAATGCAAAGTTTCTATCCACGTTATCTGTTGAACACTGTTAAGACGGCTGACTATACTGTCTACTTTATATGACATAACTAGGGTTTATTTGTCTGCTTGTCGAATAACTGCCGATTGGCTAGAGCGCTCGGATTTGGGTTAAAACCGACTTATGTCCGGGGGTTCGAATCGTGCGACGGGCTGAACATTTATCTTCCATTCTTGCTTCATGCAAGATCCAAACACAGTTTGTTGATCCCTTTCAACTACTCGTGTAAATAAGCCGCCGACTCGCTATTTACAAAGTTAAATTCCTCCTTAATTATTAGCTAATTCTCTATGGCCGCGGGGTTAACGTTTTTGTCTACGAATCAGTGGCGATTTGTGATCGGAGTTCGGGCCCGCCGACCGTTGAGAATTAACTTCCTGCACTGAAGATTGCGTTAGCATGAAACATCGATGTCTGTAGGTAATAAATAATTAATATTTATTTATAAATATTATTATTATACATATATATATATGTGTGTGTGTATATATATATATATATATATATATATATTGATCTCAACTAACATTATGTATACATATACGCACATACATGAATATACGTTAATATATTACAGCTTACATAGCTGCTGCTTCATTCAACGTCTTGTATCTTACACATAAACACACACATAAAATAAACATATACATTAATTTATCATTAATGTCATACACATCTGCGATGCTTCTGTTGCTCTCTTCTCTCTATACACACTCAGAACATCAATGCGCGTACATTGAATGTATATATGCATACTTCAACAAAATGTCTCCAGAAATATTAAACAGTAACGAGGATTATGGCGCTCAAAAAGTAAATGAACTATTCTAGTTTGATCTTTCGTTTCTGAACACTAAAACATGGATAGAACAATCAATAGAGTCGTGAATATACGTGTAGAACCTTCTAAGATTTGACATATTTATAGAAAGAAAAGCATGGTCTACTTACATGCAATGGGCAGCAGTGAGAACGTGTCTATCATCAATTAGGGTACCTCCGCATCCAAAGTGGTGTCCGTTCTTTGACGTGTAGATAAAGACAATGTGTGGAAATTCGCAATATCTCGCCTTTGTACCGCCCACAATATGATGAACTTCATTACCTCCCACACCTAAATAGGATAGAAGTTTTTTTAGAAATAAATTGTGCAAGCAAAATTTACAAATATAGAATTTCTCAAAAGACTTTAGACTTAAATAGACATTTAGACGCCAAAAGAAAAAGCTAGTGGAAGAGTAGTACCTGTCCAAGATGCACGACTGATCTCCACGTATGTGATGCGCGAAATACAGCCTCTCCATAATAGTGAATGACCGTTCGATCCTGGTGAAGAGTCACATTCTTCACGAAGTCATCTTCTTAATATGCATGGGATAGACAGAAAACCGACGGATCTAGAGGAGTACACCGTGAACAAATTCTTTATGGGAAGTTGTAGTCACTGTGTTGACCATCGACAAACGGCTGCTTCGACTGAGACAACATTGTAGCCTCACGGAAGACCATTCTTTACACCGACAAGGTGCACTGCTCAAATGAGTTGAGAACTGTACAGGTTTGGACGAGCCGTATCTTTATTCAGTCCTGAAGATATCTTTAGCAAGTACTTCAATATGATCTGTTAAGCCACACATGACACAACAAAACATTTGACCTCTAGTCCCAAGATTGTGTTGAGTGTATAATTTTGTTTTCGAGAATATAGTGAGGCTCTTCGGAGTATGGACTTAACCTAACTTAACCTAAAAACGTCTTGTAAGATCAAAAAAATAAATGAGATATTCCCTATGAAGATTTATGTGATATTATAGATAGGTATAAGGTAATAATAGGGTATAGACAGGAATAAGATAATAATAGGGTATAGATATGAAAAAAATAATAATAGGGTATAAATAGAAATAAGGTAACAATAGAGTATAAATATGAATAAGGTAATAATAGGGTATAAATAGAAATAAGATAATAATAAGGTATAGATATGGATAAAGTAATAATATGGAATAAATAGCAATAAGGTAATGATATGATATAGATATGAATAACATAATAATAAGGTATAAATATGAATAAGGTAACAATATGGTATAAATAAGAATAAGGCAACAATAGGGTATAGATATGAAAAGGTAATAATAGGGTATAGATATGAAAAACGTAATAATAGGGTATAGATAAGAAAAAAATAATAAGGTATAGGTATAAAAACGTAATAATATGGTATAGGTAAGAATAAGGTAACAATAGGGTATAGATATGAATAAGGTATTAATAGGGTATAGATATGAAACAGGTAATAATAGGGTATAGGTAGGAATAAGGTAACAATAAGGTATAGATATGAAAGGGTAATAAATGGGTATAGATATGAAAAGGTAATAATAGGGTATAGATATGAAAAAGTTAATAATAGGGTATAGATATGAAAAAGGTAATAATAGGGTATAGATATGAAAAAGGTAATAATAGGGTATAGATATATAGAAGTAATAATTGGGTATAGATAATAAAAGGTAATAATAGGGTATAGATATGAATACGGTAATAATAAGGTATAGACAATAAAAGGTAATAATAGTGTATAGATATGAAAAAGGTAATAATAAGGTATAGGTAGGAATAAGGTACCAATAGGGTATAGATATGAAAGGATAAAAGTAGGGTATAGATACAAATGAGGTAATAATAGGGTATAGATAATAAAAAGTAATAAAAGGGTATAAATATGAAAAGGTAATAATAGAGTCTAGATATGAAAAGGTAATAATAGGGTATAGATATGAATAAGGTAGTAATAGGGTATAGATATAAAACAGGTAATAATAGGGTATAGGTAGGAATAAAGTAACAATAGGGTATAGATATGAAAGGGTAATAATAAGGCATAGATATGGATAAGGTAATAATAGGGTATAGATATGGAAAACGTAATAATAGGGTATAAGTAGGAATAAGGTAACAATAGGGTATAGATATGAAAAGGTAATAATAGGGTATAGATATGAAAAAGGTAATAATAGGGTGTAGATATGAAAAAGGTAATAATAGGGTATAGGTAGGAATAAGGTAACAATAGGGTATATATATGAATGAGGTAATAATAGGGTATAGATATGAATGAGGTAATAATAGGGTATAGATAATAAAAGGTAATAAAAAGGTTTAGATATGAAAAGGTAATAATAGAGTATAGATATGAAAAAAATAATAAGGTATAAGTAGAAATAAGGTAACAATAGGGTATATATATGAAAGGGTAATAATAGGGTATATATATGAATAAGGTAATAATAGGGTATAGATATGGAAATCGTAATAATAGGGTATAGGTAGGAATAATGTAACAATAGGGTATAAATATGATAGGGTAATAATAGGGTATAGATATGAATAAGGTAATAATAGGGTATATATATGAAAAAGGTAATAATAGGGTATAGGTAGGAATAAGGTAACAATAGAGTATAGATATGAATACGGTAATAATAGGGTATAGATATAAATAAGCTAATAATAGGGTATAGATATGGTACACGTAATAATAGGATATAAGTAAGAATACGGTAACAATAGGGTACAGATATGAAAAGGTAATAATAGGGTATTGATATGGAAAACATAATAATAGGGTGTAGATATGAAAGAGGTAATAATTGGGTATAAATATGAAAAGGTAATAATAGAGTATAGATAATAAAAGGTAAATATAGGGTATAGATATGAAAAAGGTAATAATAGGGTATAGATATGAAAAAAGTAATAATAGGGTATAGATATGAAAAGTTAAAAATAGGGTACAGATATGAAAAAGGTAATAATAGGATATAGATATGAAAAGGTAATAATAAGGGTATAGATATGAAAAGGTAATAATAAGGGTATAGATATGAAAAGGTAATAATAGGGTATAGATATGAAAAGGTAATAATAGGGTATAGATATGAAAAGGTAATAATAGTGTATAGGTAGGAATAAGGTAATAATAGAGTATAGATAATAAAAGGTAAATATAGGGTATAGATATGAAAAAGGTAATAATAGGGTATAGATATGAAAAGGTAATAATAGTGTATAGATATGAAAAGGTAATAATAGAATATAGATAATAAAAGGTAAATATAGGGTATAGATATGAAAAGGTTATAATAGGGTATAGATATGAAAAGGTAATAATAGTGTATAGATATGAAAAGGTAATAATAGAGTATAGATAATAAAAGGTAAATATAGGGTATAGATATGAAAAAGGTAATAATAGGGTATAGATATGAAAAGGTTATAATAGGGTATAGATATGAAAAGGTAATAATAGTGTATAGATATGAAAAGGTAATAATAGAGTATAGATAATAAAAGGTAAATATAGGGTATAGATATGAAAAAGGTAATAATAGGGTATAGATATGAAAAGGTAATAATAGTGTATAGATATGAAAAGGTAATAATAGAATATAGATAATAAAAGGTAAATATAGGGTATAGATATGAAAAGGTTATAATAGGGTATAGATATGAAAAGGTTATAATAGGGTATAGATATGAAAAAGGTAATAATAGGGTATAGATATGAAAAGGTAATAATAAGGGTATAGATATGAAAAAGGTAATAATAGGGTATAGATATGAAAAAGGTAATAATAGGGTATAGATAGGAAAAAGGTAATACTCAACGATTGTGTGTTCATTTGTCTTGTTCTATTTAGTCTGTTCGTTCCTGATTACCTTATATCTATCTATACCAGAGCTTCTCAAACGTTTTATCCCGGGACGCATCTATAAAATTACTACAATCTTGAGACGCACCATTTATTTAATTGGAACAGAAGATTAAAATGAAAAGAAAATAAACCTTGAAATTGACTTCTATTTTATTATTATTATTTTTTATAACAATATTCAAATGTCAAAATACCAATGCTTCTAAAAGTAACGGATTTATGTCTCTTTCATAGCGTGCCAAACGTTTTTCATAACTACTGCGAATCGACACCTCGCGGATTTCAAACATCAAACGGAAGAGGTTTGACACCGAAAAAAATAAGATTACATTTTTAAAAGAGTGTTACATTGAAATCGGCTTCTATTCTAACATGGAAAATGATATACATATTATTTTAAATAAATTTTCCATTGTCTTGGGAAGCATCTAGCATTCTTTTAGGGTGCCTGAGTGCTCCCTTTCAGAAGCTGTGATCTCTACAGAAACATTATGTTGGACATGTATTCCTTTAAACAAACTTCCACAAACATATTTAATAAAAATCAGACTTTAAAAAATCTCGTACGTTTCACCACCTATACTTAACACTAACCTTGTCTAATAATACTAAACACGTAGGGACAATCTCTATATTAATACAATTGTGTGACCACTTCTCGTGTGTGTGCATATGTGTTAGGTGACTTGCACATTGATATTTTTAATCGATTATTTAAAAAAATAAAAAATGCAATAGCGTAATGTACTAAAACGAAATTTGAAAAATCTTATTTAAAAAATAATACAATTACGAAATTAATATTTTGGAAATAGTTTAAAGAATGAAGAATAACTTCGTGTCCCTTCAGAATTTGAAAGGTATTTTGAAGCATTTAAAGTGTCGAATAGAAAATCATGCGAACAATGGCGGTTGTGAGGTTATTGAATCAGGTTCGCAGCGAATGTATTCTGCAGCAAATACAAAATCCAAACGATGCTAAATGAACATATCTATTTCAATTAATTATACGTTGATTCGACTTTAAATTTAGACTAATTAGATCCTTTATTTATTTTTGTTGCTTTTTTTAAAGATTTTTTATTTTATTAGTGTTCACATGGACGGCGGCACCGGGGGCAGGGGGGGGGCTCAAGCCCCCCCCCCCACACACACACACACTTTTTGACTTGCCCCCCCCCCCCACTTTACGGTCATCAATAATGAAGTTATATATGCATGTGTTTAACCGGGCTCCCCACTTTTTAGGAGAGCCCCCCCCCCCACACTTTTATAACTGTGCCGCTGGTCCTGGTTCATATGTCCGATGTTTACAGAAGTTGGATTGGAAAGTGATAATATTCAATGAGTGTCCCTATTTATTTGCCTCTCAACGAGTACAGAGCTAGGCACGAGCTCGGTTATTCATGTGACATTATGTTATTATTTTAATTTTTTGTGTGAAATTATGTTATTATTTTAAATAGCTTCATCACTATATGTAATTAGTTTAATGACATCATGTTATTATTTTAATTATTTTGTGTGACATTATGTTATTATTTTAAATAGCTTCATCACTATATGTAATTAGTTTAATGACATGTTATTATTTTAATTATTTTGTGTGACATTATGTTATTATTTTAATTATTTTGTGTGACATTATGTTATTATTTTAAATAGCTTCATCACTATATATAATTAGTTTAATGACATCATGTTATTATTTTAATTATTTTGTGTAACATTATGTTATTATTTCAAATAGCTTCATCACTATATGTAATTAGTTTAATGACATCATATTATTATTTTAATTATTTTGTGTGACATTATGTTATTATTTTAAATAGCTTCATCGCTATATGTAATTAGTTTAATGACATCATGTTATTATTTTAATTTTTTGTGTGACATTATGTTATTATTTTAAATAGCTTCATCGCTATATGTAATTAGTTTAATGACATCATGTTATTATTTTAATTTTTTGTGTGACATTATGTTATTATTTTAAATAGCTTCATCGCTATATGTAATTAGTTTAATGACATCATGTTATCATTTTAATTTTTTGTGTGACATAATGTTATTATTTTAAATAGCTTCATCACTATATGTAATTAGTTTAATGACATCATGTTATTATTTTAATTTTTTGTGTGACATTATGTTATTATTATAAATAGCTTCATCACTATATGTAATTAGTTTAATGACATCATGTTATTATTTTAATTCATCTGATGATATATGTTACTATTTTTAATAATTTCATCACAGAATGTAATTAGTTTAATGGCATCATTATGTTATTATTTTAAATAGCTTCATCACTATATGTAATTAGTTTAATGGTATCATGTTATTATTTTAATTCAGCTGATGATATATGTTACTATTTTTAATAGTTTCATGACAGAATGTAATTAGTTTAATGGCATCATGTTATTATTTTAATTATTTTGTATGACATTATGTTATTATTTTTAAAATCTTCATCACTATATGTAATTAGTTTAATGGCGTCATGTTATTATGTTAATTCATTGGATGATATATGTTATTATTTTTAATAGCTTCATCACTATATGTAATTAGTTTTAATGGCATCATGTTATTATTTTGATTCATCTGATGATATATGTTATTATTTTAAAAATCTTCATCACTATATGTAATTAGTTTTAATGACATCATGTTATTATTTTGATTCATCTGATGATATATGTTATTATTTTTAATAGCTTCATCACTATATGTAATTAGTTTTAATGACATCATGTTATTATTTTGATTCATCTGAGTATATATGTTATTATTTTAAATAGCTCCACTACTATATGTAATTAGTTTAATGGCATCATGTTATTATTTTAATTCATCTGATGATATATGTTATTATTTTATCTAGCAAATATAAACTCTCTCCGATGTATATTTTTGTTAGCCTATGAAGATGATACCATGGCAAATAAACATATACTACACTGACTTCAAATGATAAGTTAATGCCTGGGGGTATAATGACGAACCAACATATACTACACTACCAAACCCAAAAACAAAGAGTTAATCGTTGGGAATGTGATATCATGACAACAGAACATATATTACACTACCGCCTCCCCAAAAAAGGAGGTAATGTCTGGGAGTGTTGGATTATGACGAACAAACATTTACTACACTCCATCATAAAGCGGCAGTAATGATTGAGATGAAGGTATCATGGTGACAGAAAAGATGCTACTCCCCCCCCCCTAAAAAAAAAAGAACCCCACAAAAACAGGAGGTAATACCTGCGAGGATGGTATCATGTCATCAGAACAGATACTATATTACCCCCTCCAAAGGAGGATGTCTGCTTGCAGGGATCCCTCCTTCCCCTAAAAGGAGCAGGCAATGCATGGGAGGACAATAATAGATTTCCGATGAAATCATGTTTTTCATACATTTAAAAATACCTACTGTGAACAGATACTACACTTTGAATTATGTATTTACACAAAATATAAAACATTACATTCGGAACAAAGTAGACACAAGGCCATCAAAAGTGTGGAGAAAATGGGTGTCGTTGGTCATCGTTAGTCTAAAGTGATAAAAATGTCTATCCTACTCTTAAATAGAATCATCTCGGTCACCACAATACCACATTTATACTACGGGCCGTCCTACTTAAGATATCACCAAATTTATTGGAAATTGTATTGTTCATGAATATATATATATATATATATATATATATATATATATATATATATATATATAATAACGGCGAGGAATACGGACGTTTGGGACATTTTGGGGAGGGTAGAATGAGATTAAACAAATATAAAAACGAGAGAAAACGATTAAAAAGAAATTAATTAATGTACTGAACCGGTATCGTCCACACTCATCAGAGTAAAACGTGGAAGTGATTGAATACGACTAAAACCTAAAATAATTTGTAATGAAAACTAGTGACAAGTTTAGGAGAAAAAAAATATGGGGAGGAGAGTCATAAGTTGATCACATTAAGTCCTAAAAGCCATTCCTTTTGTTTACAAAGGGAGGGTTTGATTGACTTGATATATATGGCTTCCAGGACTTTGAGGTGGAATAGAGAATGCGATCTACTTATGACAGAAAACCAGTCACTAGTGTACGTCGACGCACATTCGGCGCTATTTATGAGATGGTCAGCAATAGCAGACCCGGATGTATTAACTAAATTATTTAAATTATTTAGTCGGTCCTGGCGTATGGCAGGGGGGATGTGTTGTTTGATTCTGGATTCAAACCTTTGCACTGTTCTTCCCACGTATACGGCATCGCACCGACATTTAAATAGATAAATAATATTACTGATATGTTGGGGTGAGAGAACATCCTTATGAATAGATTTAAGCAAAGGTCGAGCATATATATATAAATACAGACATTTCATTGCACTTTGATCTCATATCATAAGGTCAGGGAATCATTAAAAAATAACATTTTTATAACGCAATCACAGCGACACCAGTTGTTTTGAAAAATAGTCAACCTTGTGATACTACACTGTCTTTCACAAACAAAAAGGTGCCTGGCTGGTTAGTATCATAACGAACGAACATATATTATATTATTTACCCCCCCCCCCAAAAAAAAAGAGGAAGTAAAGCCTGAGGTTGTGTAATGATAACAGAATACATACTAGACTAGCCCCTAAAATATGTTAATATCAATGTTATTTTCGACTGTTGTTAGCATTCGTCTGTCTGAGGAGACAAGGAATTTCTGCGCCTCAGATTAGTCTGTTGCCGAATTGCAGCGTCTTCTGTAACTGTGCAAGCCAATCCTTGACCGACAGGCTCTGTTGCAGTTTCCACGGATCTAGATTGTGTCTCGTTCTGTTGCAGTCCTCTGTCATCTGTGCTCTCTCCTCTCCATCCACTGCTGGTCTCTCCTCTTCACAGGTCTCTTCCTCCTTCACAGCACCCCAGCCACAGACTCCCAGTCTGCTGGGTTGTCTCGCTTGCAGACATCTTCATAGCATAATACAGATCTTCCAAGCTCGCGGTATAGAATATCCTTTGGGATCGTCCCATCTTCCATTCGCCTGGCATGGCCAAGACACTGGAATCGTCGTTGGATGAGCAGAGCGAACATGCTTGGGATATCCGCTTGATTAAGGACGCTCTTGTTTCAGACGTGTTCCTGTCATGTAATTCCCAGGATTCTCCTAAGTTTGCGCAGGTGGAGGGTGTTGAATGTTCTCTAAGTGTGAATAGAGGACGCATGATTCACTGGCGTAGAGCAGTGAATCATGTGTGCACAGGCCCGGTACACTTTCATCTTGGTCAGCATCTTGTTGTTCCAGCCTGTCTTTGCCTAGCGAGCCATAGCTGTTGCCACCTTGCCCAGACGTTTGTGGAGTTCAGCGTCCAGGGAGAGATTGCTGGAAATGGTGAAGCTAAAGGATGTGAGGTCCTCGATAGCCTTGAGGGTGAAGTCGCCAATTGTGATGTTTGGAGTACTTCTTACATCTTGGCCGAGGATGTTTATCTTTTTTAGGCTTATGGTCATGCCAAACTCTCTACATGCATTTTCGACTGTGACGTAGTAATTTCCCTCATTCTATTTGAAACTATACTACATTACACTTATATTATTTGATATCAAGTGCATTGTACTTAGATAGTATAAGTTCGACTTCAGACAGACATATATATAATAATCATCATTAATGCTGCATACCTTAATTTTCTCCCTCATCTGTTATAGAGGGTGGTGTGTCGTCTAGTGGATGAATTCTTTGTTCTTTCCTTCCTGCTGTGAACCACGCCGTCCGTGTCTGCAACAAAAGCCTCATGACGCACTCCGAAGACAAACTCTTCTTTTAAATTTAATTCATTTTATTACAAGTGTTGTTATTTCAACTGGAAGTCATTCACTACGTCGAGAGAGAGGGAGATAGCAAATTGCTACTTTATCGTAGTTAGTTAACAATGTTTTCTTAACCATTCATAGAGAGGGGGAGGATTTCTCTCGCTTGGATTCCCTTAAGAGAAATATTTCCCTTATTTTTACATCGTGGATCGCACGTCCTGCTCGGTTCGCCTTCCGAATCAGACTGACGAAAACTCGCTTCTCACGAGAACGAGTGACGTCACAGAGCCTCTCGCAGGTGCAGACTGACCCTTGATCTGGGGTCTCGTCACACGGTAACCATGTCACGTCTGTTAGCTCTGACTGTGAGAACAAGCCCTATTCTGCACTCGACTGCACCCGCGTTAACTCGCGTAAGTCAAACCAACGATTTCTAACAGATACGTCCATTCCAATAGGGCCATTATCCAACATTAATAGATACGTTTTGTGCATTATGTTAAAAATGTTTTAACCCACATATCTTTTCATTCACTTCTCCTACACATTACTCTTAAATTATCATTTATTCTTATTAATGAGGAAAACTGTTATTTATATGTTTTTGTGTATATTATCTTAATGAAAAAACAAACAAATGAAGAACATTATGAAAGAAGATAACATCATTTTTTTTAGTGTGTTTTATATAAGTTTTGAAGATTTGCTTATATAAGGAAGCAGCCAGGAGTGTTTCATAAGATATAGAGAACAATGTTAAAGTTTTTTCTGTGTTACACTTGATGGGAGATAAAAACAATCGGAGGAAGTCTTTTGAAAATATATCTTTAATTTATTATTTATTAAGAAAAATGTGTGTTTTGAATTAGGCAGAAACAATTGTGTGAATAAGATGTTTTTAAAACAAATTCAGATCATTTATTAAATTATTATATTTTGAGCTCTAATAATATGTAAAATATTGAGCTTTTAACACAATTTTTGTGTTAATCTAAAGGAGTTTAAATATATATATATATATATATATATATATATATATATATATATATATATATATATATAACATAAATGTGGCTTAACGTAACACTTCATAATTTATTTATTACGCCTTTTGTGTGTCAAGGTCGGCTGTCTTTCGATTTTACGAAGGTGATTTTTGTGAGATATATATATATATATATATATATATATATATATGTGTGTGTGTGTGTGTGTGTGTGTGTGTGTGTGTGTGTGTGTGTGTGTGTGTGACAGGTTCATTTTATATTCAAATAACCATGTTTTTAGTTTTTAGTTTTTAGTTTTTCACATTTCCAAAAAACATAACATTTCTGTGAGATGTATTTTTACGGTCCGTTTCATTTGCCGTGAGCCAAAGCTCGTAAAGTCGTAAATGTTTGTCGGGCTTATAATTTTTAACAAAATTTACTATTAGTATGAAAAATTAGATTCTAAAATGATTCGTTTACTCTGACTAATATATATAATTTTAAACAATCTCTCTGCATGGAATAAACGCCTTTTTTATTTTAATATTTACTTTACAATTTGAAAAATAAATCTTTTGAAAATATTCTTGAAAGATAAATATCAGTTTTCTAGAACTATTTCAAAAATAATTAGTAAATAAAAAGTAAGTTAATAAAGTGGATTCATTAAAACGAATAAATTTCACACAAAAATCAAAGCGCACTTAAAAAGCTGAGAAAATTAATTATTAAAAAAGCCAGGTTTGCTAAATGTTTGAAAGCAAACTTTTAGAAAAATAGTCAAAGAAAATATTCATAAAAAAGGCAAGTTGAAATATTTCGAATAGGTTTAACGGTTGCAAAATCACAGTTGAATTTCCACGGACACAGGAAACATAAATTTCATAAATACACATTGAAGTTTTTTTTTACATAAACTATTAATCGAATATTTATTGCAATAAGAGAAAACTTAAACGATATTTTAAAATTCTATTAATTATTTATAAATTTAAGAACTAAAAAGAAAACTAGAAAATATTAAAAATGTAAAATAATTATTTGAATTAAAATAAATTTAAGTAAAAAAATTGCTTAATTATAGTGTTTTCTTTAATACTTACTACTAAATAGATAGTTATGTAAAATTATCGAAAAAACGACCATTTTTAAAAAGGCTATAAAAATACCATGTGTAAAGTCCAAACTGCTTCCAAAAAAACAAATTAATCAAATTTTGCAATCATCAAAAAACATGTTTGAGAGAGAGAGAGATGAAGGGAAGGATGGAGAGAGACTGGGGACGAGAGTCAGGAAGAGATATATAGATATCACCCTGGTAACCTGACTGCCGGAAATATTGGTAAACCCAACCTCGTTTTAAATATTTTGAACATTTTTCTATTATGGAAGAGTTTTTTTAGTTGAAATAGATATACTAGAATGCTGACATACTCGGGCTAAGCCCGACAACCCCGACCCCGGAGTTGCCATTGATTTCTATCTGCCTCAATATTTATACACTTAATTAATGGGCACTGTTTCAGTAACAGTGATTTGATCGTTTTGCTTGTGATTTACCTATATATATATATATATATATATATATATATATATATATATATATATATATATATATATATATATATATATATATATGTGTGTGTGTGTGTGTGTGTGTGTGTGTGTGTGTGTGTGATTTTATGAAGGCTTACCAAAGCATTCCTTTCAGGACACCACTGATGACCATTAAAGATATTTTTTCTTACAAATATTATTTATTAAAATTAAATGTTTTTTCCTACACGTGTTTCGCTACCAAGCAGGTACTTGCTTGGCAGATCATCAGGGAAATTAAATGTCTGGAATAAGGGTTTAAACTGCCGACAATACACAATGTGGCGTTGCAATAGTTGAGGTCACTTAAGAAGAGAAGAGGAAAAAAATAAAAATAAAAGTTAAAATTAAAAAACAAGAAAGAACAACGATAAAAAAGAAAGTCCTACAAAAAGTCTTAGAAAAGTAGCTCGTGCATTATTTCTGCCACCAAGCCAACAAGCAAATAATCGGTCTCAAATGCATTAAAAAAAACACAAAATAAACTGGAACAATGTGCGATAATATGCTTTCACGTCGGGCGGCACAATGATGAAGAAATCCCCCCCCCCCAAAAAAAAAACTAAACCATTCAAGATACCGCTCACAAGTAACTTTTTTTTAGTCATTACTCTCAAACTGTATCAGTCGCGGTCATTTTAAGGTCCATAGTGTTGGTTTTATTTGTAAAGTTTGTGTTAAATTTAAATGGTATTTGGTTATGGTATGAATAGATAAATACAATATATATTTATATGTCGAAATTCTAAGCAAGCCAGGAAAAAGCCAACGGAAAACGCGAGCACGAGAAGCATGCCTTGTGTTTAGGTGACATCAAGCGACGATCGTTTTAAAGCATAATGTCACTACCGGCCAAAATTTACGCGTTTCAATAAGACATTATGAAACTGCAAAGATGGGCGTTGTCTTTTTTTAATATTCTGTCCGGTGACAAAAGCTGCTGGGGGAGCCAGGGGTGGTTGTGCTGTATCGCCTTAGCCACCGAAACTGTGTTACCATCCCTGGTTTATGGTTGATGAGGACAGGGTATCGCACGTGCTATCACGCGTTCTATGTTAAAATGTTTCGAATTGTAGAACGACTAACAATTTGATTCTGTTGGATTCTTTTTTTTACTATTTGGTCATAAGGGTTAATGGAGATAAGGGTTAATGAGGCGACATGATTGTTAGCCGATAGATGGGACATACTAAGTGAATATATGAAACGATAGAAATAAAGTTAGATAGTTTTAGAAAAGTTAGACATTTGATCATTTAATTTTGTTTTGTTTTGAAAGAAATCAGAAATTACTCACTTAAGGCAGACACCAAAATGGCGCTGATCAAACAGAAGAGCTGAAACATCTTTGTTGTGTAACGATGACCTCAATGATATTAGTAATGTTGTAATTGTATTTATATAATAGCCTAACATACTTACGGCGAAGAACACGCACACAATGTTATTTGCTTACATTCACAGACACCCGCATATCTACACGCATATATATGTGTGTAGATGTATAGATGAATAACGATTGATTTGTGTACGCAATAATTAACAAATACTATGAGAAATCGACAGCAATGGCGGACACTTATTACCCTTATCTTGAATCCCATCTGCTTTTTCCTACATTGGTTTGACGTTTCTGTTTATTGCCGCACCATTTGATGACGCTTGGTTGGAAGAAAGTTAAAGAAATATACACTCCTACAAAGGAATATTCCGTTCGCTTACATAAGTATCTTTCATTAAACAATAACATTATATATATATATATATATATATATATATATATATATATATATATATATATATATATATATATATATATATATGTGTGTGTGTGTGTGTGTGTGTGTGTGTGTGTGTGTGTGTGTGTGTGTGTGTGTGTGTGTGTGTGTGTAAAACATTCAATGAATTAAAACATTACGATTGTTTAAAGAATTAGAACATCAAGTCCAGTATGGCGTACGATCGTTTCCAAAACAGTTTGGAAATAATTTATTCTATTTTATTCTATTTTATAAATTAATAAAGCTAATTCCAAACGCGCCTTCATCGGCGCCTTTAGCAACACGTCTTACAGAAAGTCAGAGAAAAAGTTTAAAAGCTCGTTGTAGAGAAATAAAAAAATTAAAAAGGTATAATTCAACATATATATATATATATATATATATATATATATATATATATATATATATATATATATATATGTTTAATTATACCTTTTTATTTTTCAATTTTTCTGATTGTCTTTTTGTATTAAAATCAAAAGAATTAATAAATGTTTCGATAGGTTTCACAGGTTTCACGAACATTTTCGATTCATCGTTGAATCATCCTCAGGTGTCAAAAGAAAATGAACAAAAAAGCTGGAGAAAGAAGAGAATTTTTAAAAGACGGCGGAGAAACGCGCATAGAACGTTTTTCGCATTCCTAGATGTTCTTATTCACGCCTCTAATAAATCGCTAAACCCTTCCACTTATAAAAAAAACAACCAGCTTAAATTCTAGTTTTTTAAATTTCAAGGGCGAGTGTCCCTATCGCTACAGAATAGCTATTGTTAAAAATACTATCCATTGAATTAAAAAATATAAAACAAGTACTTATTAACAACGAATTCCCTAATTATATCGTTTATGAACAAATAAAATTAATGATTCAAAACTTTAAAAAAAACACCAGTACAAATAATAATGATATTCAACATCACAACTTAAACAATATTAACATATAATATTGTAATCAAATGCAACGAAACTTCAGATTAGAAGAAAAAGCCATAAAAAATATTATACCCAATTGACAATAACAGTAAAATTAGACTTATTATTCACTATAAGAAATTTACAACCCATAATCTTGTAGTTTTTTATTACAAGATTTTCCTTGCCAACTCAAAAACACTAGAAAGAACCACTGTTCTTTTGGGAGAATGTAACTCTCATAATAATAAAGCTAATAGTTACATTGGTGTTACTAGCATTACCCTATCCACCGCCTCACTATGCATCTTGTAAACTCTAGCTCAATTTACCAACATCTACAAAAGTATAACTGCCCTCCCTCTGATTTAAGACACATTCTAGTTAATAACACTAAAATTATACATTCCGAAAGCAATTTAATAACATTAAAAATACTTGAAGCTACTTATATAAAAATACAACAACCTAAAACTAACACCATCACATATGAAACCAGTGGTAACATTTGAAAATGCTTAACGTAATGCGATTTTTTTCTGTGATGCCATCCAGCGTTGCTGAATTTAAAATCGTCAACGACTTCCTGGAACAATGCGAAAAAGTTCTATGCGCCGTCGTCTTTTTAAAATTCTCTTTTTTCTCCAGCTTTTTTGTTCATTTTCTTTTGACACTTTGAGGATGATTCGACGAAGAATTAAAAACGTTCGTGAAACCTGTGAAACCCATGGAACATTTATTAATTTTGATTGTAATACAAAAAGGACCATCAGAAAAATTGAAAAAATTAAAAAGTATAATTAAACACACGAATTCTGCTATTTTTAACAATATATATACATCCGAGGAGACCTAGTTAAGGTCGAAATAACTTATAGTGTGTACAATCCGAATGTATATTTAGTCTTTTTAAACCTCATAACGTATTCATGCTCTGTTTGAACGGACATAGAGCTCTCTGATTCGGAATCCTATCAAAAATAATCAAACCTGAAAACTATATATATATATATATATATAAAGTGGTGTACTAAAAGCGAACTTTTAGGAAAAGTGAAACCTATTGTGAAGAGTATATAGCTCAATATCCAGGATAGAGCAGGTAGAATGAAGAAGAATGGAAAGGAATTAGAGAAGCAAAAGTCAAATCATAATTCAATTCAATTGCTCAGAGCAAGGTATATTCCGCAAAAAAGGCAATTTATTCAAGTTAAATTTTCCTTAAGCCAGGCTTTTCAAAGATCAAAATCTTATCATCAGAGGAAGTCGCTGGGATAGATAAGTTGGCAAAGGCCAAGATTTAAAATTTGAAAAAATAAAATAAAAGTTGTAGGGGGAAGAAACACAGGGCAAAATTCTTCCCGAATGCAAGCAAATGTCCGATTGCTAAAAAGTCCGGTATCGAAAAGTCCAGCGGAGAGAATGAGATGTAGATAGGTAGGTCGTTAAAAGGTCCGCAAGGTTGTGAGAGAGGAATCAGAGTTAAATTCCAAGAAGCCACAACTTCAGGAGCGGCGAAAATAGAAAATCCAAAGGGTAAAATGTCCAATAAGTGCAGGCAGGCAGGCTCAGAAGAGAGTGAGGTGGAAAATATTCGCCATTAACAATACTTCCTGGGCAAAGATGTCAGAGAAAATGCTTTAAAATGGGAAAAAATGTAGCGAAAATATTTTAAAGTTAGCCCGAAGCGAAAGCCGGCTTGAAAATGAGGAAAGGCATAAACTCCTGTGAAACCCATGGAACATTTATTAATTATTTTGATTGTAATACAAAAACAACTATCAGAACAATTGAAAAAATTAAAAAGTATAATTAAACACACGAATTCTGCTATTTTTAACAATATATATATATATATATATATATATATATATATATATATATATATAATATATATATATATATATATATGTATTGTTCTGAACAAGTCACTCATCTCTCCCTCTCTCTCTCTCTCTCTTAGCTATGTATTTCTATTGCCACTATGTATTTCTCTATGTTGATTTAACCACTCTCTAATATTTCTTAATGTTACTGTGAGTTTTTAGAGAAAGGGTGATTCTCTTTTCTCCACCTAGCCACATAATTCACATACGTGTGTATATAAACACGACAAACACGTATGCAAATTTAATGGAAAATTAATAAGTCTCTTTACTTTTATATGAGAATACTAAATAATAATAATAATAATAATAATAATAATAATAATAATAATAATAATAATAATAATAATAATAATAATAACAAGAAGAAGAAGAAGAAGAAGAAGAAGAAGAAGAAGAAGAAGAAGAAGAAGAAGAAGAAGAAGAAGAGAGGTTGGTTCTCAAAGCTGGAACTAATGGAAATTCACCGAAAGATAAATGATGTACCAGATCAGGAAACACTTCTTAATAAAAACCCACATGTAGAATATTGACAAAATATAAACACTGATTAGACTGATAATTACGAAAGCACAGAAATCACTAAAGAAGAAGCATCAGAAGTTTAAACTATCAAACGATTTATGAACGTGAATAGAACAAAACTTCCATCCCTAAGGAACGAAGAATGGGAGAAAATAAAATTAGAAACATAAAAAGTTAACAGACTTTTCCTACATATCTCAATTAATACTATCACATACCTAAACAACTTTATTCGTGTAGTTATATAAAAACGTAAACAGACGAAGAATAAAAACATCCCCTAGAAAACTAAACTGCCTCTGCGACGCGCAGATGGTCAATACTTACTGACCTCCCCTGTCGATCTCTTCTAAATATATGTACTTTCGACCGGAAATTGTAGAGGTCCGGTCTTTTTCTCAGTCATCCCCATTCGGCCATCCAGATATCCACTGGAGATAACGGCTAGCCAACACTAACTTAAAAGGGACTATCTACTGAAAATCTAGGAATATTTCTTTTTAGAGTATTCATCTCTCAGTATAAATCCCCGTTTAAGTAAACATTTTTTTCAAAGAGAAATAAAATTCTAGGTGGCCCAATATAAAGTTAAATATATAGAGGAGTATTAGAAGGCTATCACAATGCAAGAAATGGAAATATGTCGGCGTTGAGAAGTAAGACAAAAACAAGTGATTTTGATTATATATTTAAAAAAAAAACTTTTTTAATAATATTTTTTCTATATATCAAATCTTACTTGATTAGGCAAGATTTAAACACTGATGTAGTCTGTGTGACCGAGAATCAGTGTTTAAGTCTTGCCTAATCAAGTAAGATTTGATATATAGAAAAAAAAATTTATTAAAAAAGTTTTTTTTTAATATATAATCAAAGCCACTTGTGTTTGTCTTACTTCTCAACGCCGACATTTTTTCCATTTCTTGAATTGTGATAGCCTTCTAATACTCCTCTATATACGTATTACACACAATGCTTCAAGCAAACTACCTCTCATTATCAAAAGTTAAAGATATTTTCTATTTATTCTGTGCGTCCCCTTCTCTTGTCCGAACATCTCTCACCTGCAGCAAGTCTGTTATTCCATTCCCTGAACAATCGTGGACTACTTCCCGAGGAACAAAAAGGATGCCAGAAAGGGAAAAGAGGGACGCATGATCTGTTATACATAGATCAAAATATCCTGAAATAAGTTAAAAGCAAGAAAAAGAACATATCTATGGCATGGAGTGACTACAAGAAAGCGTACGACAGAATCCCTCAAGCATGGATAATTGAATGTTTAAAAATGTACAAGATACCCAACAGGATTATTAATTTCATCAAAAAAGCAATGGAAACATGGAGATTAGAACTGACAGCTGGAGGACAATATTTGACGGAGATAAAAATACAGAGAGGCATTTTCCAAGGAGACTTCCAATCACCACTACTGTTTATCATAGTCATGATGCCACTCAACTACATACTCAGGAAATGTGATGCCGGATACAAGTTCACAGGCAGAGAACAACGAATAAACCATCTCATGTACATGGACGACCTGAAGCTATTTGCAAAAAGCAAAAAGGAACTTGAAAAGCTGATAAATACGACCAGAATCTTCAGTCAGGACATTCAAATGGAATTCGGAATGGAAAAGTGTGCATTGCTAGAGATTAAAAAGGGAAAGTTGAAGACGACTGACGGCATGGAACTACCCAATCAAGAGCAGATGAGGGCGCTAGATGAACAAGAGAGCTATAAACATTTGGGAGTTTTGGAAGCAGACACAATCAAATCAACAGAAATGAAAGAGAAGATTGGAAAAGAATACCTGAGAAGAACAAGAAACCTCTTAGAAACAAAATTATATAGCAGAAACCTAATCAAAGGAATAAATACCTGGGCAGTATCACTAATAAGATATTCTGGACCATTCATAAACTGGACTAAAGAAGAACTCAGGCACCTTTATCAGAGGACTAGAAAATTAATGACTATGCACAATGCACTACATCCAAAAGACGATACAGACAGACTCTACGTGAAGAGAAACGAAAGGAGAAGAGGACTGGTAAGTATAGAAGACTGTGTGGACGCCCCTAAAAAAGAGCTGGAGAAATACATAAACCAGAACACAGAAAAGCTGATCACCGCAGCAAGAGATACCGTCCCAACGAGCAATGCAGGAAGCATCGAAACTGGACACAAACAGACAAGAAAAGAAAAATGGGAAGAAAAACAACTACATGGACGCTTCATAAGACTCACAAGAGAAGAAACCAACGCAAATAGCTTGACATGGCTAAGAAAAGGAAACTTGAACAGAGAAACGGAATCTTTACTGATGGCTGCACAGAACAATGCGATTAGGACAAACTACATTAAACCTAAATCGATAAAACCCAAGAAAACAATAAATGCAGACTGTTTGTACAAAGAGACGAAACGGTAAATCATATAATAAGTGAATGTAGCAAACTTGCTCAAAAAGAATACAAGAACAGACATGATTGTGTTGGGAAAGTAATACACAGGGAACTGTGTAAACAATTGAATTTCGAATATGCAGACAAATGTTACAAACATAAACCAGAAACAGTACTAGAAAACGAAAAACACAAAATCCTTTGGGATATGGATATACAAACAGATAAACTCATACAAGCAAGGAGACCTGATGTTATTATAATAGACAAAAAGGAAAAATCTTGTAAAATCGTAGACTTCGCCGTTCCAGCAGCTCACACAGAGTGAAGATCAAAGACACGGAAAAACGAAGTAAATACACAGAACTAGCCAGAGAACTGAAAGGAATATGGAGCATGAAGAAAGTTAGTATAATACCAATAATTGTAGGAGCACTAGGAACAATCCCAAAAAACCTGGAGAAAAGACTGGGAGAAATTGGAATCAAAGGGACTATCGAAACCATACAAAGGACGGCAATGGTCAAAACAGCTGCAATCTTAAAGAAAATCCTCGAATGCGGAAACTAACACACATAAGCTACAAAGGCTAACCAGTCACAAGGAATTTACAACGGAGAAAACAAGACAACACGAAGAACACTACAACAAGAGCCAAGGAACAGAAACTGCAAGAAACAGCACTTCATAATCTCCCCCCCCCCAAATAAATTACACCGGCCTCATCTATCACTACACAAAAATGAACCAAGAAACAGAAATTACAAGAAAAACTATAAGCTCTCCACCCACCACCCCAAAAAAAAGTAAAAAGAATTTTAAAAAGTCTTTTTTTTTTAAATAAGGGAAGAGAAAAGGAAAAGAACAAAAAGAAAAAGAGAAGGAATTGAAAGGAAAAAATTGAAAAATTAAAAAGAAAAATTGATGTTTTTTATTTTTATTTTTTTATTTTTATTTTTTATTATTTTTTATTTTATTTTTATTATTATTTTTTATTATTTTATTTTTATTTATTTTTATTATTTTTATTTTATTTATTTATTTTTTTATTTATTTTTTTTTATTTTTTATTTTTTTTTTTTATTTTTTTTTTTAACTGGTACCGACCAAGGCTGACACCAGACAACATATTTGTAGAGGGTCGAGGAAGATGAGAAGACCGAGGAGGGACAGCACAAACCAGACCTCCACTGGAAAAGTGCAGAGAGTGTTGAGACCTTGGGGAGGCTTGTTGCCACCCAAATCCCAGAGAAGACCAATTGTCCTTACCAGCGAGAAATCAATGGTAAGAGACTGTTGCGATACCGCATCGTTATCGAAAAGAGGTGAAGAACACTGGAAGTCTGGGAAGACTTGTTGTCACTCAGAATCCAGGAAATACCACTGGTTGTTGTCGGTGAGCAATCACTGACGATGATCTGAGTGAGAACTCCTAGTGAGTACAAATAATAATAATAATAATAATAATAATAATAATAATAATAATAATAATAATAATAATAATAATAATAATAATAATAATAATAATAATAATAATAATAATAATAATAATAATAATAATAATAATAATAATAATAATAATAATAATAATAATAATAATAATAATAATAATAATAATAATAATAATAATAATAATAATAATAATAATAATAATAATAATAATAATAATAATAATAATAATAATAATAATAATAATAATAATAATAATAATAATAATAATAATAATAATAATAATAATAATAATAATAATAATAATAATAATAATAATAATAATAATAATAATAATAATAATAATAATAATAATAATAATAATAATAATAATAATAATAATAATAATAATAATAATAATAATAATAATAATAATAATAATAATAATAATAATAATAATAATAATAATAATAAT